>JAAGNO010012195.1:69311-86340 GCA_033439905.1 Ceryle rudis
AGGACCCTGCACTTGCTCTTGTTGAACCTCATGAGGTTCACCTGGGCCCACCTCTCCAGCTTGTCCATGTCCCTCTGGATGACATCCTGTTACATACACCTGTTAGTATGCTCCTGGTGAAAACTGTCAGGACCCCTGGACAGCATTCTTTCCCAGGTTTCAGTTCTTGCAGAAGCTTATGTTTTACTACTTTAGAATTGCCATTGTTTTTCATCTCAAACTGCTTTTTCCAATACAGCTGTAGCCTAGGAAGTAGTACTTCATAGGCTGAGCGTTCACCTGTTCCACTGAGAGAACTTCACTCACACACACTGACTTTGGGCAAAGCTCAACATAATCTCAGCCTTGCTAAGCAGGTAGAAAGTAATTAAAAAAAACTTTATTGGTGATCATAGAAGTGCTGTAGAGATCCCAGATGGCAGCAGCTACACCTCTGACATATCAAAATGACAGACCAGATATTTTAGAGGAAACCAGCCCCACACCATCTTCCCGTTACAGCAGCTCTCAAAGATTCTCATCTCAGAGACAACTGCAGTGATATTTACAAGTCTTACACAAAATGGCTTTTGCTGTACTGAAAGGAAGCCATCTGAAGTCTAGATTTCAGTCTGTCTGCTTCTAGTTCTTGGAAAAAAGTGTCATCATCACTTCGCATTATTGCCGCTTGCAGTTGTTGTATTTCCTTCTCCATCCGTGATCTCAAGTCTCTCTTTGTTTTCTGTAGCATCTAAAGGAAGTACAGACCTTAGCAACAGCACGGAAAAAGGCAAGACATTTACACAAAATTAAGAAAACTTACTTGTGCTTGTGCTTTCTCTCTGATTTGGATTTCTTGGCGTTCTTGAGATAAAGCTTCTGCTAGCATGGAAAACTAAGCATAGCACGGGTTTGAGTTGAACCAGTTACAGAAAGGACAGACTTCCAGTGTGAAAAATATTAACTGTCTTAGAGGCAGATTGAGCTTTACCTGATCTTTGTAATAGTTCTCCATAGACTCCAGCTCATTTTGATGCTCTCTCCTTTGTTCTGCACGCTTCTCTTGAGCATACGCTCTCAGGTCCTTCAGTCTTTGCTTCTGAATTTCTAAGCCTTCTTCAAATAAGTTTTTAAATATCTGCCAGCAATTTAAAAAAGGAAACTTAAAACTTGCCCAGAATCTCCTGAGGATGCATCTACATTCTTCAGCTGCTCTTATCTCCTGACAGAACAGTGATTCCCATGAAGATAGGTACAGTTAGGTATCCAGTAAGGGTGGTACAGATACAGCCGAGCTGTACTTGTATGACAAAATTCTAATAGATAAATACTTTTTTCATGTCAGTTTAGTCAGTTGACTAAGAAAGGGGCCAGAACAGCAAAGGTACGTTACATTTTTCAAACCAGACATCCTGACAGTGCAAGCCCAGGGTCTTTGAACACACTGCGATTTACAGCCCCTTCTCCCCTCTCCGCCCCCCCATTCTGTTGTCTAACTGCAGGACCTTCATCCAGATTTCCAATAGCAGGAAAATCCAGCCTGTACTCAGGCTTTCCATTTATACAAAGGAACTGTTACCAGCTATGGTGCAGCTTGAGGCAAACAGTTCTCAAATCACTGATAGTGGATTATGCACTAAACTTCTAGTCTTTTATTTTAAAACATGAGAATTGCAAAGTGTAATAACTACTTGCTTGCTTTAGCTCTGATGTCCAGCCCTAATTAGAGATCGTATCTGTCAAAAAGTCCACTTTGTTTAACAAACATAACCAAATAACAAAGCTGTCGTTCTGACCAGTTTCCTTAACTGAAGATTTAGATTGTTTTCTTTGGATAGTAACTATAGGAACAACTTCTTAATCCTACTGTTTCTGAAAACTCATTTCCCCAATTTCTCATGTTACCAGCCCTGGCTTTCCACACTGATTCTTCACCCTTTCTCTCCTTTGCTTAACCCCATAAAGCATCCTTTCTTGTCCTACATTGGCTTGCCCTAATAGTGTGTAATAGTGTTTCCAAAGAAGGAGCTTTTTAATCTGTGGCCTTGACTGACCAACCATTTAATCCTGGTTCCTGTGCGCTGTTCATTAACTTGCTCTCTGTCTACTTGTACCATTAGTTGAACTACTGGACTACAGGTCCTCAGCCCAGGGGTCCAAACAAAAAAGAATTCCAGACTTGCAGAGCAAGGCATCTTGTACTTACCCTTTCTTCCCGTGTCCGAGCCCGCATCATCTTGGCACGCAACTGAACACGGTAATCTTCATAATATTTCCTGGCTCGAGCAACTTGCTGGCGCTTCTCTCTCAGTTTATTCTGAGCCCACTTCTGTCGGCTGATATGTTGCTTAAATTCTTGCTAAAAGGAGAACAGTAGCTGTAAGACCACCAAGCTTCCAACAGACACTGCTTCAGGCAAAGCTTTGTTAATAATTGCTAAATAAATAGGAGCCTTTACCAAGGACCTTTGCCCTACCCCAATTTTACACTGTATTTATGGTTTAAAGCTTTAGTCACCACTGATTTAGCAAAGTGGTGCCAGCAAGAGCACTATATAATTAAGGAGTCAGCATTGCCATGGTAGCTGGTGTTTTTACCAGTGACACCAGGCGCCCAAAGTTTCTCCTCATTGCACATTCTTAGAATTTGTTTGTGCTTTTAAAGCAACAGTGCAGTGTAATAGTAAGAAGATTCCATTCCCATGACCTCAGTAGCCACACAGTAAACAGAGTATATGGCAGTTGAGACCGCAGTTACTCAAGAGGCATAAACTACTCATAAGATTAAAAGCCACTTTCATGGACCGGGGAATGTGCATTCTAGCTATCTCAACATGACATTTTTGTATCATGTAACAAATATCCTTCAAAGAACATACCAGTCTCTTGTTATGGTCTTGGTCTTTTTTAATAATTGCAACAAGAAGCTCATGCTTCTTCAGGGCTTGTTGAACCTGGAGGTTTAAAAAAAGCAAATCACTTGCATCATTGTGCAGGACAGGCAGTCGTGTGTAGGCGTTTCAAACATTGCCCCTCTGCTATGTCTTGGTTTTCATATTGAGAGTACCATGCATAAGTTAATCAACTTCTGTATCTCCTAACCTTTAAATGAAAAGACTGTTCAGAACTAGCGCTTGAAACTACAAAATGCTTTTTAAAAAGCAATAGCAATCCTAGGCAGTACTAGATAAGCTAGTATATTAAAAAAAAACCCAAAAAACAAAAAACCACCTTATATTCAAGTGGCTGATAAGAAGTTGAACCCACACATCATCCAAGCGCGGACAGACATCCTTTCATACTGTGCCTTGGCTGTGCATGTACCTATCTGTGTACGCTGCAGTGTCAGGATGATTTTATCATGCAGTACAAACTGATAGCTGCTAACAGCTCTGTCAGAGGTACTATCCCTGCTGACATTTAGAAGGTAAGAAGAATACTCACTTCATTTTGGAGTTTTGGTCTAGTTCTGCCAGCAGCTGCCTTAAGTTGTTCGGTATGTGCAAGCTGCTGCTGCCACATTTTATTCATAGTATGGTGGGAAATATGCAGGTGGGGAAACTCTTCCAGTAGCTGAAATAGGAGGTCATCATCTCTTACTTTCACTAGAAGGTAAAGACAGATGTAAGCAATAAATTCCTGGACAAGATATTTAGTGGTAAATTCTTCCAGACAGTGGCAGCAGCTAAAGTTATTAAATACTTTAGATTGAACACTATATAAAGCCACCATGCTATTGTTACGATGTCAAGGTAAACCCAGCAGGACATCACATCACTCTGTCAGTACAGCAGTGGAGAAAGTAATACCAAGGTTTTGGTGGTGGTTTGCTTTTTTGTGTTTGGTTTGTTGGTTTTTGTTTTTCCCTGATGAAGAATTACTTTTATAACTCGGGCATTATTTTTCCCTCACACCACCACATCCAAATAGGACAGGTATCCCCCTTCTTTCTTCAGATGGTTCTGACCATCTCTAAATCAGTGATTTATTTTTTTTTTAATCACCCATCTCTCTCTCATTGGTTGCAGCAACTTAAAATAATGCTAATACAGTGGTAGCAGTGACAGATCCAGGTCAAGTAAACAGGTGTAAAATAAGCTGGTTTGCATCCAGCTCATTCCCATTACATCTTTGATCTTTCTGGCAGGAAAAGGTGGTGTGGAGATGAAACAAAGGGATATTAACTGAGTTTATGTACTTCAAACACTGAAGAAAAATAAGGCAGTGTACCTGAGCACCATTCAGATACATAGGGGATTACACCAGGATCTTACACATGCAGAAGGCCGTTTACCAAACCCGAGGCCATGATTTATGTGGTGGCTGTTTTTGGAGTATCACTCGCTCAGCAAAACCGGGGCAGTGTTAACACCAGCATGGCAGGGTCTCGTAAGGAAGCTGATAGCAACTGACAGATTCTGCTCTACTACCTCTGCATAGGTTAGTGGCAGCCCACCCAAGCTAAAGGACCAATTTTAAATCTGATACATGCTCAGGGAAAAAAAAAAAAAGAAAAAAAACCCCAAACAACAACCAACCAAAAAAACCCTCCAAAACCCAGGGGAAAAAAAAGACTGAGCTCAGACTATAGTGGAGCAAGCACAGGAGTAGCATTCATGGAAACAAGCCTTGAAAATAATCCAAAGGACTTTAAGAAGGTAGCAAATGGGTCACAGTTTTGATTGTGCATTGGTGGTTTACATTCACTTAAAGCATTATCTTCCCTAACAAAAAGCCAGACATATAGAGGTCATACGAAGGGGAAAACGCTACAGCTGACTGGTATATGTTGGACTGATGCCTTTATTCTTGGAGTTCAACACATGCTTTCAAAAGATGCCAGTTTTCCACCAAGTATAGTTTTGCAGTTCTTACTTGGAGCTGCTTTCTTTGGCTTCACAGTCCCTCGTTTTGGAATCCACTGGCTGTATTTGGGATTCCAAGGTGTGGTTTTTCTAGAATAAACTTTCACTGGCTGAGGCATTTTTGGAGGTTCTTGAAAGATATTTTCTTTGTATTCTTGTTCCTTAGGAGCAGATGTAAAACAGATGGAGAACAGGTATGAGAAGGGAAAGACTGATATATCACATAGTTTGGGATATTGGAACTTAAACGTCTTTGACACTTTAGAATGAGAATTTGGGCATACTGCATTGGATTCTCCAGAAGACCAGAATTCACCAAATGCAAATCAGGTTCAAATAAAGGTTAAATCTCCCTATTGCGTAACCTCAGCTATGTTGCAGCACTTAACACCACTGCAGCAGCTACGGCCTGCTTGTGAATAGGGCTGGTGCAGCCTGTGTTGTTAGGACAGAGCTTTCGAGCTGAGGACCTTTGCTGTTCCAGCAGTATGTAAGTAGCAACCCCTCCATTGCCATGTTCGTAGCATTAGAAAATCATGCTGGCCCAAACCCGCCTTTCAGAGTAGTTAAAAAAGACTATGACAGTATTAAGGAGCTTGTTTACAGTGTACAGGGGCTCCAACCTCATTAACCAGGCCTGGGGATGTGCTGCCAGGCCTGGGGATGTGCTGCATGTGGTGCTGTAACTATGACACTGGAAGTCAAGGAGGTTTTGTACCCAAAAGACATATCCAGTGTCTGGATGGATCATCTAGACAAATTAAAAACAAACAAAAAAACCCAACCTTCTAATTATCACTGTGCATTACATACCACTTCCTTGATGACTTCTCTGAGCTCCGAAAATCTAAGCCTCTCTCTAGCTTCATATATTCTTAGTTCATCTTCATAAGCTTTAGCAACCATCTAGAAAACAAAAATAAGAGGACTTTTCAGAGAAAATAATCGCTCCATATGACCCTCTCATTAACTTGTTTGGTGTATGGATCAAAGCAGCTTCTTCCACTTTCAACTCTTTTTTTCAAAAGTTGGGGTTTAGTCTTTTCCTCAGCAGTCTACAGATACAAGAGTACGAAATTACTAAAGTAGGCCAGATGCCCCCACTAAGTAAAAGAATTCACTTTTAATGGTTTTAGCATAACTGTTAGGAAGAATGATGAATAGGACTAACCGAGAAATTACCTTTGCTTTTTTTGTTCTTTCATCCCTTTCTTTTTGCAGCTGGCTGCGTATTTTCCTTATTTGGCCTGTTCCATTACTGCTGAGTTTATCTTCTAACTCAGAAAAATGCTGATGCTGAGATGAAGGTGAGGATGGAGAAAGGGATCGTGGCCTGCTTGGGTACCTTAGATGTGGTGTGTCTGTAAGGAAAGGCGATTCATTGTGTATCTAACTTGAAACAAAACAGCCTTCCAGCCAAACGTAAGGAAAAAAAGCCCCCAGACTCCCATACAGCGTAAGAGTTTAGTACAAATTAAGTCATAAAAAGCCAAAGCCTTTACCTTTAGAGTTATCCCTGCCCCAAATCGCAAATTTTGGGTCTTAAATAATAGCAGAGGTGCCTAGTGCAAGGTGAGAGACTGTCTATATGCCAGGGTCACAAACAGCTCCCTTTTGTAACGTGATGTTGTGCACGGGGATTAGTTCAGGCTGTATGATAGTTTTATAGCCTAGTGTACATAGAGGGTGGTTATTTAATCATATTACCACCAACACACACTCTGCACAATACGTTTGTAAGACACTGTGATATACGTGCTGTGTTGGGCACAGAACCACCTGCAATGTACTGTGAATAGGCTCTCATTTTGGAACCACGCTCCTGCCAATGAGCTTGTATACTCCGTGTGTGTGTCCTGGCCCTTTTCCCCCACCCTTTCTGTATGTTTTTCACTGTGGCTGTGTTTGACTTGTATTTCTAGTTAAGTTTTACTATAGCTACTTAAGTGTTAAATGGAAACACTATTGTCATTGTTACTGTTGCTCAGGTTTGGATCCAAGACAAAAAAATGAGTGAGCTAACAATACCAAACTCAGTAACCAACTATGAGAAGTTCAGTGTATCAGTTTCACATAAAAAGGATTTTTATTTTTTTTATTCCTCTCCATCCTAATACTTAACTGGTATAAGAATTGTTACCTCGCTTAGCTCTCCTTCGGCGATAATCCATGACACTGTCACTGTGCTGAGACAGCTTGTCTTCATCTGTCAACTCTTCCTCTCTGGTGTGCCCACTCAAAGCTCTCTGTAGCATCTATTGGACAGAGTTTGGAGGGGTCGGGTTCAGTATTCATTCAAAATTTCAGAACTGTGGTAGCTGCACATTTCATCAATATCAAATTTATATTCTGGTTCTCTCTGCTGTCATAACTAAAGCTGGATCGCTCAGATACAACAGAGAAAAAAATTCACTTACTAAATCTAATTCATTTAACCTTTGAGAAAGTTTTTCTGACACTTGGTGAAGCTCTGGCTCAGATAGCTTTTCCTTTGTTGTTCTGTGGGAAAGAGACTCTTCAGGTGACTCTGGGGTAGAATCTTCGTATTTGCTAAAAGAGAAACCAGACAGATTTCATTTATATTCTAAAAACTTGAAGATAAGCATAACTTCATACAATTCCAGAGCACATTTTTATAGGATAAGTAGAAGCTGAAAGTGTAGATACCTATATTTAAGAAAAAATGCATTTCTGTTAAAATGTAAAATTCTGTTACAATTAAGAAAATCTCTGTTAAAATTAATCTTTCACTTCATGCAGCCAAGGAGGAAAAGATCTTATTTTAAAAGGGGGGAGGGATGACAGACATCTATATGAAAATGCTGGCTTTGCTCAGCACCAAAAACCAGAACTTGCCTTTTCTTTCCAGGCAGGTATCTAGATTCAGGTCTTGGAATCTGAGTTACTTGTTCAGCACGTAGTGAGAGTTTTTGATGTACAGAGGAAGCAGATGAAGTCCCATATACCCAGGGAACCTAGGAAATCAGTAAGAATAAAAGTTTTATTAAGATCCTCACAGTAAAGCTCAGAGATACCATAGATCATGTGAGTAGAGAGATCTTACAACAGCTTTTATAGGAGAACCGTCTCAAACCCTATGATTTTTAGTATCCAGAAGCGTGTAGTTATATGTCCAGGTCACTGACTGGAGATAGTGTGCTTTAGAGAATTAGATGTTTAAAGAAATGAACTAGCAGATATATAGCAGATCATTTCAAGAATCACCTACAGCTAAACCACTGAATCAGAACAACAAGGTCCAAGTCAATTGATACGAGTGTCCCTGTACACTACCACACTGGCCTGGGACTAACGCCAAGTGATGCGAGTAAGCTGAACCTCATGGAGGAGAGACCAAGCTGCAGTTCACAGCAAACTAAAAGAAAAAACTTAACGTCTTTATGCCATTTAGTTACCCTGGTCTCGTACTGCCCAGTAGCTTAACATGTTTGAACTGGAGTAACTGGGGGTTGGCATGCATATACTTGCAAATATGCCAATGGAAAATGAGTTTTAAACTGACACAAAGTGTTAAACGGACAATGCAGCAGTAAAGGCTGTTAAAACTGTTGGGACAAATGAAGACTGTGAGTACCTCTTGTGGTTGCAGAAGGCAAGAAAAAGAAGGCATTTTCCAGAGCCAGGATCTTCCTGTACAGGCACGTTTTTGTAAGCACAGAATAGTATTTGCTGATCAATTACTGAGTTTTGCATTATTTGGTTTTTGAAAAGCACAGGACAAGGAGAGGGAAATAAAATGAAAGAATAGAGCCAGGCAGGTCAGTGATCTTCAGGAAGGGAGCAAAATTCCTGCTAATTTAGAATACTGATATACTTCAGAGAAAGGATGTGACTGTACTCTTGTGTTTTATACATCTTTGATTAAACCCAAGATAACTAGTAACTAGTTGGCTGTGATAAATTAGAACTCTACAGGTACTGGCACTTCACACTTCTTGAAGGAAACACCTCCCAAAAGAACTGATGTGACTTATAAACTGTACACAGTCACAGGCTAACAACATTGCATCACCGATTGTATATTGAAGAACACAAGCCAAAAGCAGGTTGGAAAGAGACCAGAAGTGCCACAAGATATAAGGAGAATTAAGCAAAAATCCAAAAATAGCATCTGAACTTCCACAAATAAGGTAAAGACAGAACATCTACCTTTGCCACATTATCCTCAGCATCAGTTGATACCATTTGGTCTTCCACTGCAGAAGCAGACAACAGGTGAGTGTTAGTTGGTGGTATAGACTGCACTGTGCCTACTAATGAGGGGAACAAATTAACAAATGTGATCCATGGCCCTTGGATCCAAAGTATTCAAAGAGAACAGAATGACAAAGCAGCTGTGGATACACAGTTGTGACATTCATTTTGGTAATTGCTCAAGTTTTCAATGTTCAGTGTCATGGGAATGCTATGGAAACTAGAAAGGTTAGCAGCGTTTCCCAGGCAACAGAGAAGATAAGCACTGAAAACCAGCTTCTAAACCTTTTCTACAGTAGCAGTTAATGGCTTTTTCCTAGAGTTAAAACTGGTTTGTTTGGTCTGTGTTTCTCTGTTCAGAATAAGCTCACCCACAGGAGTTATCTGCTAGAAGAGATTTCTGTAGTATAGGCCCATCTTAACTGGATAAACTAAGAAAGGAATTGAACTGGGGACACAAGATTATTTTTCTCCAGTACACTGAACAGTTTAAGAGTAACCTATTTTTTTTTCTCTGTAATACAGAGATAAAATATGACCTTGTGGCTGAATTTAAAAAAAAAAAGTTTAAAAGAAGCACTAGTAGTTTCAAACCCATGTTTCTTGTCATGCCAATAAAAATAAATGCAACATTTGACACTTAAGAGTTACCCTACAGGAAGCAGAATTCTTTCTCACCAGGGATTTTCCTTGATAGAGGAAGATTATCAGAAACATCTTCAGGTTTCTGTGTAAGTGAATTTTCAAGCTGAAATAGAAAAAAAAAAAACCATGTTCTCTATAAATTCACAGGAGAGTGTTAACAGGCCAACATTAGGTTTTTCTGCATATGGAAATCAAAGCTAATTTTATAGATAAATAAAAATACACTAATTATTTTGTTTATTGTAAGCTGTGCAATTACTGCTTATGGAGATATGTGTGTATATGTGTGCACATTAAACACAGCCCTCAAATTACCTTCCTCTCTGGACACTCAGTGAAGCATGAGTCCACAATCCAAAATTCTTTGCATCAAAGATAAAATCTGATACATTCAGAAGTGTTCTTCAGACACCAACTAATCTCATTCTGCAAGTATACTACAAGATTTTAAAATGAAAGCAGTATCGATTGCTAATAATAATCAAAGAATAGGTTTTTACTTACAGTCAGAATTTTCATGCCTTGACTGTTAGGTAAAGTTGCTGACTGGCTGGCTGAGCTTTGATAATCTCTCCATTCAGGATGACGAGGTCTGGCTTCTGAAGGCTGAAATGGTGGCAGCAAAGGAATCGCTTGCTGTATAGGCTCCCCGAGTTTTGTAGCACTGGCACTCAGACTTTCTTTCTGAGGTTCAATAGTATGAAGAGACTCCACTGATCCTTAAGAGACAAATATGAAGAACTTTAAGTGTTACCTGTGAAAGCAGAATGTTATTTTTGTGTATTTTCCATACATATTAGATGGAAGTAGCTAAATATCTAACGTTAACTACCAGCTTTGTTGGATTCCACAGAACAGTACTGTAACATTTCTATGCTTTACAATGTTACTTCTGTTTACAGAGATACCCCCTTGAGAATGTGATTTTGGATACTAGGATCCTCCACAAGGACTTGTCTAGTATTTTGCTTGTTGAACCACAAAAGGAAAAAAACTAGCTGAAGCTGAATCCTAGCTAAGCAGAAATACCCCAGCTAATGGAGCTTACATACTTTGGGACACTAGAATAGAAATTTCCTGCAAAGGATTTATTTATTTTAAAATATATGTAAAGCATTTCCATCCATGACTAAGGTTCTCCTCTACACTACCTTAGTAGCCTACACTCCTTAGGCAAAATCAGGTAGATTAGCTATCAGAAGCTGGTATGAATACTCACCATCTTCCTTTTCCTTTACAATGGCCCCTTCAGGAAACGGTCTGGGTAATGCTGCAATGGCCTCAGAGGTTTTGGATTCTTCCACCTCCTTGTCCTTTTCTACGGGTAACAATTCAGGCAACTGGAATCCTAGAAGTGGTGTTTGAAAAGGATTAAGAGCTATAAAGCATCTTGCTATGAACTGTTTAGATGGACAATTTACACATTTGGTATGTTAATAACTTGGTGTTAGCAATCCATACTATGATCAAAATAGGTCTGTTAAATTCCTACGTGTAGTTCCAATCGATAAAAATTTCATAATTCATAATATTTCTTCATCCCTCTGTTTGGAGAGATTTATCCCCAGTAAGAATAGAATACTCTTACAGGAACAAGGAATGGACTCTATTTAAGGAGTCTGCACATTATTTGTTCCAGAGCCACCCATTATGTTTTTAAGTGGCACACACTCCTAACAAGTCTTCTTAAGAATGATCTTACTATTCTTATCGTCTTAAATAATGCATCTTACAGCACGATAGTTTAAATTAATTATAGGTGTCAGAAGTCTCTTATTCTATTGAACAAAGTAAAATGCCTTTTTAGGGAGAACCAAACTAGAAGTCAAACAACAAACCTTTATCCAGATAAGGCAGCTCAGGAGTCATGAAAAGCAGTGTCTGGAATACTTGCAAGAAATCCACATTTTACCTTCAGCAAGACCAATTACAGGTACATTTGCTTATTGTGGGTTGGGGTTCTTTGGGATCTGAATTATTTATTTAACTATAAATAAGAGGGCTTTTTAAAAAAGAAAAATATTTGTCTGAAGGAAATAACTTTAAAGAAAAAAAAAAAAAGCCTAAAAATGTTACTACAGAGTAGTCTGAGCATTTTTTTTTCACCCCAACTCACCTTCCTCTCTCTTGGAAAACGAATAAGCTGTATCTCCAAGTCTAATTAACTCACTGGTAGATTCTGATCCCTCTGCATTGCAGGATGGAACAAAAAAATCTGACTGGGACCTGCGAGGAACATAAAGTCATAAAATATTTACTCTAAAAATCTTGGCCCCTTCAGTCCACAAGATGGAGCTGCAGAAGAGTGGCAAAAATTTCAGGCAGCTGGCTATTACAGTCTAGAAGGTAAGAGACCAGCTTCTACAAAACAAACCAATGTAAAAGTCATGAAGATAAATCAAATACAAGTTAACTAAAGTACAGTAATTTTAAACTGAGACCAAGTTTAATTCCACGGGTAAAATAAACAAAATGCCATCAGCACTCTTCAAGAGCAAAAAAATATTCTGGATTTAATTTTAGCCCTTTTGCTGCCCAACTAAATGAGGAAGTACCTCACATTCCATTTGATGTATGTAGTCAGCATGTTTCCTCCTTGCATGCTATTTAAAACCTCTTAGTTTCTCTACAGATATACACATAGTCAATCACTGTGTCAATGCAAATATTCACAATTGTTCTTACCCTTCAAGGGATGAGAATATCGAAGGTTGCCTAGGTTGACCAGCATTGCTTTCCAGCTGCTCTTGAGATGCAATTTGAATTCCATTATTGGGTAGCACATTTGCCTCATCTGTTAATAAGAGAAGCAATTATTTTCTTTAACTAATGGGTGTTATTGCCAATATCGTCAGAACAGTTTAAAAGTAGTAAAACATTATAATGACAATATATAAAATGAAGATATTAATGCCCCCCTTGGGGAGGGGGGCAACTTTTAGGCTAAATTTTGAAAAGCAATACAACTATCATATACCCTGTTGTTTCAATTATAAATAACCCCTTTCTTCTTCCTCCTCAGAAGAAATCCTGTACTTGCAACTAGAAAATTGGAGCCACAGTCTGAGAGGCAGGAAAAACAGAAGTGCAGGCACTGAAAATTGCTCCTGCCTTCTTTCTGCCACTCAGAGTGAGGCAGGGCAGGAGGCAATTGTCCCAGCCACCAAGTGCACTCTTCTTCACTCATAAGGTGTAACAGCCAGTGATGACAGTGCTTATCAGCTTTAAGATAGGAAGACCAGTTACTGGATCTGCAGGAATGGTGATGCCTCTGAAGACTTCTCTTCCCCTGTTTAGCATTTTCCTCAAAATAGCCCCTGCTAAGGATCTGTTCCCAAGATCCACTTGACAGGAAAGCTTAAGTCACCCCCCTGTTTGTCTCCTAGTAAGTAAAATGAATCCCAACCATAAATCATTTGCCTTACAAGTTGAAAAGCAACATTCTAACAGAGGATGCATTGTCTGGAGTAGGCTTCTGCCACAAGAACAAAGCAGAAACGTTATGTTCTTCAATTCTTACCTTTTACAAGTTTGGGGGAAAATAAATTATCTATTTTTATCATTATTGTTTACAAAAATAATTACTTTAAATACTCAGTTTGGCCACTGAAATTTCCTCCCCCGTGGTCAGTTTCAGTCTTTCTCCTCATATGCATTGTCACAGTTATAAATAAGGCAAAATCGCTAAACAAATCTTTGATACATTGGAAACACCTCGGGTATCCCACAACAGGGTTTCACAAAGCTTGTATCTTCCAACAGGTATCATTCCCTATGGCTGCTGAGGAGAGCAGCAAAGAAACAGGTTTTACATGGATCTGTATTCCACCCAGGAACATCAAGGTCATGAGAACCTAACAAAGCCCTCAGCAAGCCAACTTGAGAGCAGGCTAACAGAAAAAAGTAGGCTGTCCCTAATAACTTACTCCAGAACATCCGTCTACTCACCTCCATTCTGAGAAGAAGATTCACTGGCTTCTTCTGTAAGATACTCTAACAAACCATCAAATATTTCGAGGAGGTTTCTGATTGATTCCCTTTCTCCTTTCACAATGTTCTCACCTTAAAGAGAAGATGCTGCCACATGTTAATGATTAGTACTTCACATAAGAAAAATTCTCAAAAGCAGGAACTTTCTGGAAAAGAGTGCTTAGGAATTCTTGTGAAGGTGTCAGCTCAGAAGACAAGTGGTCACTCATGGCTACATACGTGAATTTAAGGTATCTTAAATGTTTCCTAAAGTTGCATTATTTTCAGTTCTAATAAGTGAAAGTTTATTGATGCTATACCTGCTTCCACTAAATAAATAAATAGGTAATATTTTCAGGGATACTGGGCATTTAGTATTTTCTTATACATACTAGCTACAGCATGAACCAAGTCTGTGGACTACCCAGCAGGATTACAAATACCAGCCATACTGTCCAGGAACCAAATTAGAAAGCGATACTTCATATCAAGCAAGCAGTTTTTATTCTTTGCAGGCTGTGATGTGAGACTATACATGTGAATACCGAGTGGAAGCTATTATCTGTGTACAAAGGACAGACACAACATGGGTCACGTATTCACTCACCAATATAAAATTCCATAACAAATTTGAAATTCAAGGCTCATGTTTTAAAATCTCATCTCCAAGCTTTAATTGTACACAGAAAAATCCTGAGCCAGTAACAGACTTCAGGTAACACTTCAGCAGACAAGTGAAGTATGGTTGACTGGTAATTTTAACATTTCTTACAGGTCTGTGTCATAAAAGACAGCTCTTATTTATTCTCTGCTTGCTGTTTAAATTTATAACCTGATGTCTGAGGCAAGGGTTCAGTGCTTTGATGACACCCACTACAGGAAAATGACCCTTCATGTAAGTATGAAAATATGCTTTATAACATGTGGTTCTTATAAAAATGTTCAAATTAAACCAGATATTCAGCTGGTGTTTGTCTTCATTGAAATGAGCACTTACCAGTGATGTGTGACAAGCTGACCTGCAAATAGTCCAGTGCCAGGGAATCTATTACTGCTTGTACGTTATGTGCATCATTCTCTTGGCTTCTAGGAGTAGCTATGAAATCTGTTTTAAAATAAATAATAGAGTTTAGGCTATCTAAATTGATAGCTTATTGCAGATGTTTTGACTATACTACTTGAACTTTCACTCACGAGTTAGTATTTTTCCAGTACCTTGTGTACTTGGTGAAAAGCCCAAACATCATACGGTCATATGAAATCTTTTATAAATACTGAGTACAAACTTTGAACCCCCCCTGGAAGATGTGAGGATTTTATCAGCCTGAATATTGAATTCAAGAGACTACTGAAGTGTCTGGAATTGCAGTCTGGTTTAAGGTCTCTTCTTCCCGACAGCAGCCAGTTGAACTGTGATGCATTCAACTTAATTAGAAGCAATATTATTTTTAGTTCTGGGCTTCTCTTAGCGGGACTTCTACCACTAATAGCTGCCAGTTACCTCTTGCAGTTGTCTTCTGCAAGCAAGAGTCTTCATGCTTCCCAAACATGACAGTTTACCATAAAGCAAATAAATATGTAATTGTATAGCCCTTATTGTTGTCACTGACGTCAAGTGGAGTTGGTTGGGTTAAACCAGAGTTAAATCATTATCAGACTAGAAGTATTAAGCACTTTATGAGAACAGGCTTCAGTATTAACACTTCTTTAGGAGAAATAAGCCAATTCACAGCCTTCAAAGGTATTGTGCCTATGTATGGCTTTCAAGACCTAATTTACAATAGCAAAAGTTTTGCTGTAGCTATGCTGGTGAACACTTCCCAGAGCTGCCATTCATACCAGTAAAAAAAACCCAAACAAAGAGCAAAACCAGCCAGTATTACTTAAATCTTCTTAAAGAATGACAATCTTATACGTTTGTCTTTGAAAGGATACAAATACTTTAAAAACCTTACGTCTACAATAACTTCTGCAAACTTGAATTTGCTCATTACAAAATCGACAGGGAAAAAAAAAAAAAAAGAAAAGAATAAGCAGGTTTAGAAATGATCGTTCTCACCTGGTACTTTTTCTCCTAAGATTGACTCATAAAGGTGAACAAACACATCAGCACCACATTCAGAGAGATGCTTTATGTGCTGGTTTATGTGACAGCTCCTTAAGAGATCATTGGCAACATCAACCCAATCTAATTAAGAAGCAAAACACACTCAAGTCAGAACTGAAAGACACAGAAATAAAGACAGCGTTAGGCGCGTTGAAGGCTGGAACCTTGCTAAGTGCCTTTGACTCCACCATAGATGGTCCATCCCAGCATGCTGTCCAAATCATCCAAAATACTGACCGCATTGTCTGCTTTCAGCCCCATGCCCTGTTAACCAGACAGAAACATGGACTGAGTGTGACGAACAATCCACACCAGTGTCTTGTTCAAGCACACAGTCATAGCACAACTGGACTTGAGAAATGAAGGCTACTTAAGTACCAAAGGCTGGGCAGATTTATTTCTTCCACAAAGCAAACTTTTGTCTGGCTGCAGAGCCAGACATTCCAAACATTGAAGGACTTAAAGATGTATCAAAGCTTATTTTGTTATCGAGAGTGAGAAATGATGTAAATTTTTTGAAAAACGAGAGCTTCTTACAAACTCAGTTTTCCAGTACTCTCGGGCAAGGCAGCACTGCTGATAGAAGTATTCTTCATGAAAGCTAAATACAAGGACTACTGCTCCTGGTTTGCTGTTCCAGGATTACAAGGATAGGGAGCATAAACGTCGTGCTTTGTTGAGCACAATGAGAAGTGGGCAGAAACACTCATTTTCCCAAAACTTTTGAGTCCTGGATTCATAGTGTACATACAGCCTCTACAGTCTTCCTCATCAGCCAATTCAAATAGCTTGGGGAAAACAAAAAATAAAAATCTTCATCTCTGTTAGGCTAAGATCTCTTAAGGTTATTCTGCCACCCCCCCCCCCCCCCCCCTTACATGTTGCTTTTGCAAACAAAACAGTGTTTTAGCCAGTGGTATCAAGGACTTCAATTTACTAGGGAAGAGGGAAGTAATTTTTGGAAGGAAAAAAGATGTTCAGTTACTACAACAGAAACTACTTTGTACAGTTTTACTCTCCTGTACGCAGGAAGTGTTATTTTTCCATCACTCTTCACTCAGAAATCACTTTACCCTAACATTTTAATAATGTCAAGTGCATGAAAGGATAAAGTAGCATGTCCTGTATTTCAGGCTGATATGTCTTAGAAAATTTCAGTTACAGTTGATTTGCAACTTTATCAATTTTCAAGTGTCACCGCGGGGAAGGGTTAAAAGAAGCTGCTGAATTACTATCTACCTTAGTGTGAC
>JAAGNO010012197.1:0-26799 GCA_033439905.1 Ceryle rudis
CTTGAATATTGAGTTCAGTTCTGGGCCCCTCACTATAAGGACACAGAAGCACTGAAGAGTGTCCAGAAAAGGGCAGCAAGGCCCATGAAGGGCCTAGAGCACAAGTCCTTTGAGGACCAGCTGTGGGAGCTGGGGTTGTTTAGTCAGGAGAAGATGAGCCTGAGGGGAGACCTTATCATTCTCCACAACTACCTGAAAGGAGGTTGGAGTGAGAAAGGGGTCAGCCTCTTCTCCCTGATGACGTGTGACAGGACCCGAGGGAATGGATGCAAGCTGCGCCAGGGGAGGTTTAGGCTGGATATTAGGAAACATTTCTTCACCAAAAGGGTTATCGAACATTGAATGGTCTGCCCAGGGCGGCAGCAGTAGAGTTGCCATCCCTGGAGGCGTTTAAATGGCGTGTGGACCTGGTGCTCAGAGACACAGTTTAGTGGTGAGCTTGCAGTGTTGGGTTGACGGTTGGACTAGATGATCTTGCAAGTTCTTTTCCAACCAAAGACATACTGTGATTCTGTGAAAGAGCAAGGAAGACAGAGACTGCTCAAACTGTGTTTTGGCAAATGCTAATGTGTAGCTATCTTCAGAATTCCCATGATCTTCAGAGAAATGTCAGGTGCTAGTCTCACTACCCTAGCAAAACTGTTGTTGGGTGAATTGTGTCCTACCTGTTTAAATTTCTCTTGAAATGGGTATCAGGAGTGAACATATGCTTAGTGATAGCATTTTTATGAAGAAAAAAAAAGACTGACACTGGGAAATGTCTGAAATTTTCATAAAATACTTCGTTTTCCTTCTGAATAGTCTTTGTTCAGATAATTGTTTATTGCAGAGGCAATCCTTGTGTAGGATGAACTGGCACTGAAACAGAAATTACAATGTGGCATGAGCCATGCAGGACTCTGGGCTGTTTTCAAAGCTGCATATCTGCCACTGATTGCTCTGCTGATTGCACTCCCAGCACTGCGCCTGCTCTAATAGTGTTGACATGCTTTTACATCTCTGAAGCAGCATAAAGAGGTGTGATTTTCCTGCTCTGGTCTTTCTTGACTCTCAAAATCAAATTAAATCTCTTGTCCCACTTAGATCATTTCATTCTCTCACCCCGTTTTATTTCACTGCCAGAGCCTGAAAGTCAATGGAAAGCCCTTAAGTGAGTTACAGACAGATCCTGGGTAGCTGAATATAGAATTATTTCCAAACTGGAAAAAACCCAACCAACCAAACAACAAAACAACAACAACATCTGCTTCTTAAATAGAGAAATAGCAGAAGAAAATATATCAATTGCCATGGTTTTTTAGCCTGTTAATTATTCTAAAACATACTTGTGACTTTATGTCAGACACATTTGCATCTCAGTAAAAGATACTGGTTGCTGTTGCTATTGCTAGAGAAAATTTTAAAATACTGGGACTTGATTTTAAGTATAAACACAGAAAAAAAAGGATGCTTTTATTGTATTTATAGCATTTTTTAAAACTTTGTTTATTGTTCTGCAGATATTTCACTGCTATAATTGAGCAGAGTGAAAAGGATTTTTGGTGAAGGAAACTAAAGCTAACTAAAAGGCCACAACAAAACACTTGTAGCTGGGGTGATGGTAGTTCATGTGGAATCTGAACAACTTTGGTTCTCTGCTAATAATGCAGCAGAACAGGGATGCTGACAGGGAACTTTTTCTTCCTGAGCTTCCTTAACAGCACTCTGAACAGGTGACTGAAAACTATGCAAAGCCAGGTCAATTAACACTAATTGTGGGCAATGTTTCCTCTTCTTTCCACACCCTTTGCTAACATGAATTCAAATTATTTAGCCAGCTGATACCATAACAAGTTATCTAAAAGCTATGCTGAATAACAGCTTCTGTTTTTTATCAGTCACCTGATAAAAAATACAATGAAGGAGTCCAGTAGTCTTTGAAAAATATTTCTGCTATTGTTATCTTTCTTCTACTGTCTTCCTTTTTACCCTGTTGCGTCCCTCATCTTAGTGCAGCTATGACTGAGAAAATGATAACTGTTTGAAAAGATGCACGCTGGGGGATTTTGTTTTCCAGCTTCTGATTCTTCATCCTTCCTGGAACAGGCAGACCTGGGCCAGGAGTGTTGCTCCTGAAACTCCAGGCCACCACAGGTGGGCAGCAGGCAGTCAAAATGACCAGTGTCAGGATGTAGGAGCAGGAGAAAGGCTGATGGAACAAAACTACGAAGTACTCAACCCTAAGGCCCTTTCAGTTTAGCACATGATCCAAAATCCAGCTATGTCACAGAAGTGTTCCAATTTACAATGGGATTTCAGACAGGTTCAAGACAAATAAATGTGTCTGAGGCCCAGCAGCTGTTGGGAGGAGATACAGTCAGGTGCTTTGGTAGAGCTGCTGGTGTACAGTTTGTCTAGTGATAATGAATTTAGTTACAAGAAAAACTTGCACTCAGACCTATCTCGGTGGAAGGCTGTGCTTTTTAAACAAGATCAAACAGCTCTTCAGTTCCAGGGAAACAAACAGATTAAAGGGAACCTGCATCATTTGGGTGAGGGGCATGTACAGAGAGAAAGGGAACCCAAGGAGGAATATTTCCAAGGAAGATACAATCAATTTCCAAATGTGGTAGTATGAATGAAGTATGTTTTCAAGCAGCCATTCCATAAATTCCATCTGTTTCCCTTGTGAAACTAAAGCTTTATAAGAAACACTGCAAACTGATTAAATATCAAATAATGATTTTTACCATAAGCTTTATTTCCAGCTGATTCACTGGTATAATGATATACACAAAGTAGGTAAACTCACCTGTTGGTGTTCCAGAGTCGGTCTGAGAATGGGTGAAATAAGTTACCTAAATTTCAAGTAAATTTCAAATATGTCACATTGCTGAGCTGAATCTTCATCCTGGATTGAACTTTTAAAGCTTGAGACAGATTTCTCTCTCTCAAATTCATGCAGTATCATCCTTTTGCTTTAGGCCAGAGTAGACATGAGAAAAATTAAAAATCACCAGGGACCGATATTTGAACATGGTTGGAAATGCAGAAACTGCTCCAAATCTTTTCTTGTGAACTTGTCTCTGAGATTTCTAGATTTATTTTCAGGCTCTAATTTTCCAGCTCATTTCTGTTAAGTAGATGAAAGTGAAAGTTTTTGAACTGGACTTGCCCATTGAAAATTTCCTGCTTGACTTTTAGAAATCAAATACAAATCTTCTTAAGGCAGAAGGAAAGCAAATAGAGTTGTTTACAAACTTTACTTCTCTAGCAAACAGCTACAACAATCTTTTTGATCCAGATATAATAAAATCTGGTAATTTTTAAAGCAAAAGCCTTTCTTTTTTTCAAGCAGTTAAAGTCCTGACATACAATGCTCATTGTTTAACAAAGGAAAATATCCAGCTCTTCTTTCCTGCTTCTGTGTGGTCTGTCAGATACTAATCTGAAGAAAAGTGAATTGCAACTTGCCACTCAGCCACAACACGGACATACTGCACCCTTTGGGAGGGATTATGTATATTCAAACCAGAGAGAATCTCCTGCATTGCTTTTTCCCCTCCCATGTGACAACTCTACTTTCTAAATACAAAAACTGTTCGAAGCAGGCTAGCTGTGGAGGCTGCTTTGATGTCCTGCCATCACACTGAGCTGTGGAAAGCCTTCTTGTTGTCTTATGTAGGGAGCAGTTGAGGATATCAAAGGGAAGATGGGATGTTAAATTTTTATTGATGAATGTTTAATAGTCTGGGTTGTAAGCTGTCATGAGTAATGCAGTAAAAGGATTCATTCTGAATCTCACTGTTTGCTATACAGTGCCTGAAAGTGATTAGTCTTTAAAGAGTACAAATCTTTATTTTTTTTTTCTCCAGTAATTTATTTTCTGCAGCAGATTAAAAGAAATCTATCATGATACTTAGGAGAGGGTCAAGTGGACACATTAGGTTAATACACCAGCCTTTCAGCTTGAGACCTGAGTTCGAATCAGGTTTACAGCAAAAAAAAGCAATTAATTTAGCACTATTTTCTGAAAGCCCACTAATGTGACAAGTTTGGCCATGTCCCACTGGGCTTAGGGTCGTGCATCTCATGAGGTGCAACTTTATACCTCGTAAAACATGAAGTATGTTAATTGAACAATGAGCAGAAACACTGGGCACAATCCCAAGGATACAGCTAGAAGATAGCTGAGGAGCAATCTCTTCCCTTTCCCCGCTCCAAGAAAAACCCAACCCAGATAGCCTTATTTTCCTACCTCCTGGAACACCAACAATTTAAAATAAATGTAAAAAAAAACATTTTAAGACCACTGCTCTTGCACTCAATATAACACCTAGCACTCACTTTGAAAATAAACCTGTGCCAGTACAACTGAAATTCTGAGGAACAGGGTGGGATTCATATTGTTATAGGCTAGTCCTGTAGCTAAATGCTTCTAGAGACACAGGACAATCCAGCCATGTTCCTGAAGGAACAGGGAGTGCGTGAAGGCAGAGAGAAAGAGAGCAGAGGGAGAAGGAGAGGTGAAATCCCTGCAGGAGGTTGCAGGGTTGGTACATGTTTCATTAGCATGCCAGGTAATTATGAACAGATAGTATGGGCCTGATAGGTCTGAGTGATGTTTGATAAAGCTTTAGGAAACAAAATTTTTTCTTCTCTTAAACTAAATGTGATTCAGAAACAAGGTTTGGTTAAACAAAAACTCTAAACATCTGTGATTTAAGACACTTTACGAAGTTTTAGTGAAGTACAAATGCAATTGTGAGAAAGATGCCAGATAAAACAGCCTTAAGTTCAGTCCTGTAGTGTTATTTTGTTGAACTCTATTGAACATATAAAAGAGCTCTAGCATCATCCTTTACCTGTGGAGAGCAGGTATTTGGATGAGGAAAAAAATTATTATCCTTTATGATTCCTCATCAAGCCTTGATCACAGTTAATTTAGTGACTTTGACAGCATGAAAAGCATCTGCATGCTGTGAATCCGTATCTATCCACTAAGAAATGGCTTGAGATACTCTACCCATGCCCTCCTAGATTTCTGAGTAGCCATCAGATAGATAATGATTTTTGTTCACTACCTGGTGATGAGCTGGTGATGAAAAGCTTTCTCAGTTTGAGGTCATGCTAGCAATAGGTTACCCTCCTAACTACTGTCACTGTCTCGATGTTTTTTAAAAGATCATTTTTTCTTTCAGTCATCCTAAAAAAATGACATGAAACAATGATTTTTTAATGAGATATCCCAGGAAAACTCTGGATTAAACAAAAAGAGTGCAAACCTGTGGATAAAATCCGGTGAGGAAGGAGAATTCTGCCTATGTGTAATTTATAGATTTGTGGGTATAAGCTTATACATGGAGACATGTATGTGCCTGTGTCTTACACACCCACAATCTCTGCTTTACACATCTGTGCAAAAACACGTGGCTGAGAAGCTGCACCATCTCTTTGTTTTCTGTGTACTGATTAAAGGCAGATGGAGTTTCCCTTACTTGGAATAAATAGTTGTGGTTTCTGATTTATTTTCACTTTTAAAGGCTTTCTTTACATAAAAAAAAAAATTTCAGTAGAGCATGATTTAACAGTCTACTCTTCAAAAACCAGTGCGCTTTACACAGGCACCTCGAAAGGCAGGCTTAGAAGGGTTATAAACACTTAGGTGGACCCAAAGATTATCTGAATACAGTTCTCAGTCTCAATTACAGAAGGATCAAGTGGAAAGAGATGACAGGATTTTCCCAAAATATTGTTTGGGATTAGAAGACCCATGGGGATTTTCCCTTGGATGACAGGTTGTTGAAGTCTACTTAGAAAGTGCAAAATTTGAATCGCTTTCCAAAATACATGCTTTACTATATATCTGGGGGTTTTATTCATCTTCTGCAGACCTGTGACAAACTGTCTCATGGCTCAGTAGTGAATCAAGGGGAAATAAATGGCTCATTAAATTATCATGAATTATTTTCTAAACATTGTATATGTTACAACAGTTCTTTGGTGTAGGCACAAAATCTTATTTTCATCTATGTTTATTTAAAGCGTATCTACATGAGCAATGGGAATATTATTATTACCAATTAAAAAAAAAAAAAGTTTTCATAATAATGCTTTCCGACTCCCTCTATCAATAATGGGGGCAAGCACTGCCAAATGCAGTGCTCTGATCTTTGAGAAGATGACTGGAAATTAGAAAAAGACCTGAAGAACTTTACCTTATTGGGATCTTTCTCAGGCAGAGCAAGTAAGCTTCAGACAGAATACTTCTTGATAGGATGATTGAGCTTTTCCAATGCATGTCAGATAAGGATGATCATAAATTTTTGTTTAAAAATTATTTTGGATGGGGAATTATTTTAGAATGGAAGATGTTTAAGGAAATGTTTGAGATAAAAAAAGAAATCTTATTTCACAAAAAAAATCTATCCACCCTTCCAAAAAAAAAAACCAGGTATTTCTAGCTTGGTTACCTTATTTCATTGTTCTTCTCTCTGGGTTGGATTCTTTGTCTGAAATGTATTCCTCCTGAATGCCCAAGTCAGCCCAAGACTGACTATGGCAGTGTAGCAGAGGGGCTGAACGAAGGAGGAACCTGTCAGCATCACGGCTGCTTCTGTCACAGAAGCAAGACCTTGCTTTTGCAATGCCTCATTCTGTGATTCTTAAATTTGCTTTGATTTAGTGCTTGTCTTTTAGTTATCTGGCTAAAATAAATAAAACAGAAACGCGCAGAACTTTCTAGCTGCTTTCCAAATTATTGGGAAATAATGTATTTTCTTGAATGAGAGTTAGGCTTACCACCCAGGCTTTGTCTAAAGCTATGGTGTTATCATATGCTAATCAGAGTATTCCAATATACTCACACCATCTACTGTGGAGCAGCCAGTGAATATTTTATTATACATTCACTTGCCTTGGGCCTTTAAAATAATTTTAGAACATATTTGCTAATACATGTCAAATATATTCCTTTTCTCAGCTTTTAAGCAATGCCATACTTGGCCATGAAATGGAAGGTGGATACCCATCTCGGAGTTTGATCACAGATGTCTTTGTATGTTTCATATTAGCTACAACCTTTTATTGACTTTACTACACTTCATTACAACCTGTTTTAAAAATGCAAATGTTACTTACTTCTCAAGAACTTTTAAATGACACACTAAAAAGTAAATGGTTGGATCTCGGTGTGCCAATTATTATATGCTACTTAGTCTTTTACTTGCAGTAACTATATATTAAACATCATTAAAGATCATATAAAGTAATCCTGTAGCTAACCTTGATGGACAGTAATGGTGCCCTTACAAGCACATCCCAGAATGATCAGTTGCCTCTGGCACTCCTCTTGTTTTAATGGTAGTGTTCTTACTCCTGAGAACTCCATATGGTGATGGTGTCAACAATAAAGTCTTCATGAAAGAACTGCTGCAGCTTCAAAGTACAAATCCTTGGCCCCTGCCTTGCTGGAAAATTGTTCTCTTCCTTTCTTCATTTTAACTCTGACCTTGAGTTTAAATTCTTGATGCACTGAAAAGTGTTGTCCCTTAATACCTGATTGCCAATGACTTTATTAGTAAGTGTTCTGGATGCCTACATTTCTCCATGGGTGTTACTGAAAATATCCATCTGCTTAGGAACTAAACAAGCAGAAGTCAGGCCCACGATCTCCATCCAATTCTGTCACAAGATAACATTTCTTTCATTCCAGAGAGATCACCTCCCATTTCACAGAACTACAATTATGGCACAACAGCAGGGAAATATTTTTCTGGGCACAAGTATAATTCTGCTGTTTTCTGCTTTTTGTATATTCGTTTGCAGACACCAAGGCTCCTCTTCAGGGTGGTCATTTAAATCTCTGTTTGTCTTTAAGGAAAGATATAAACTTAGCAAAACTCAAAGATTCCTGCTGAACAGGACTAAGTGGTTTATATCAAAGCCCTAGTTGTTGAGTCTCACTCTCACACCTAGAGGCACTACTAGAGGAGAGAATTTTTCCATTCTTTTGCCTGGTTTGCTGTTGAAACCCTATATTTAAAGACAACGGTGTGCTTTAGCTAGGTATGAGCATTGTTGAAAGGTTTTTTTTTTCTGCTGTGTATGTGTGTGTGCCAAGCAAATTATAATTGCCTGTATAGGAGTGCTTTTAAGCTGTTTCTAAAGTTAATTAAATCATTGATTTGAGTCATTAGAGCAAAATCTGATAACAATTTAGATGTATGGGTGAGGGTTAATATTGACTAGAAAAGATATTTTAAATTTGTAAAAAGGAAAACTAAAGGTGGCAGGGTTTAGGTTACTGCAGGAGGTTTCACTTTGTCCAAGTCTGTTTACAAGTGTAGCCTGTTTACAAGTGTAGCATGTGAAGCTGACTAACATCAAGGGCTGCAGAGTAATGTCTCAGGTACAGTGGACAACTAAATTATAGTAGTACACCTGAAGGCTGTGCTGTCTGTGGGCAGCAGAGGCATGTGAGTTGGTGAGGCGATGTTCCATTGCTTTCAGTGAAGATACAGGTGGTTTTACCAAGCTCAGATGCACAGAGGGTCGCAGCTAAGGTCTAAGGACCTTTTCAGTCAGCATCATCTGCTCTTAAAATGTTTATGCAGCCTCCCTTGCACACATCCACAGCACAGCAGACTCCAGCCTTAGATTTATAACAGGTGCCAGCGTGGTCTGGGCCTCCTAACTACTCGCAATCATTTAGTAATTGCGTATATAAAAGGAAAATTTTAAGGAAAAGAAATGTCTGTGCTTTGAAGTAAGGAATTCTGCTGACACTACAGATTCTGAAAGCACAATGTGCTCAGTGGAAGTACTTGAACCTTGAAATAGAAATACAGACCTCTTAATTAATCTCTCTGTTATTCTATAAAGTGCAAAGAAAACTAATACAGAGAATTTTCCTGTTAATTACAAATGGAATCAGTGAGTGTTTGAGTGTGTGACAAGGAGGAGAATGCTGGACCAGGGCAACGCAATATTATACTTCCTACATAATTATGTAGGAGGGGTATGTTTATTAGGCTGCAGTAAGCCATTATTTATGCAGATGGAATCTTTAGTAGAAAACTACCTTTTAACGTTGCTCTTGTCCAAGTTGCAGCACAGTATCTTATCTAAGTCTGTTCATTCTTGAATGTATATGTAGGCTTGAATTATTTTCCTTAAGGAGGAACTGGCCATACCAGAAAAGTGGCACGCACTTTCTTTAATCTTTGTTGTTATGGATTTAATAGTGCTGGATCATAGAATCATAGAATGGTGGGGGTTGGAAGGAACCTCTAGAGATCATTGAGTCCAACCCCCTGCCAAAGCAGGATCACCCAGGGCATGTCACACAGGAACAGATCCAGACAGGTTTTGAAAGTCTCTCAACAGCCTCTCTGGGCAGCCTGTTCCAGTGCTCCATCACCCTCACAGGAAAGAAGTTCCTTCTCATGTTGAGGTGGAACCTTCTATGCTCAAGATTATACCCATTGTTCCTTTTCCTGTTGATGGACTACAGAAAAGAGATTGGCTCCTTCCATTTGACACCCACCCTTCATAGACATTAATGAGGTCCCTTCTCAGTCTTCTCCTCTCAAGACTAAACAGCCCCAGTTCCCTCAGCCTTTCTTCATAGGGAAGATGCTCAGGTCCCTTAATCATCCTTGTAGGTCTCCTTTGGACTCTTTCCAATAGATCTCTGTCTCTCTTAAACTGGGGAGCCCAAAACTGGCTACAGTATTCCAGGTGTGGTCTAACTAGGGCAGAGTAGATGAGGAGGAGAACCTCCCTACACCTGCTGGACACAGTTTCTTAATGCAACCCATGATGCCATTGGCCTTTTTGGCCACAAGGGCACGTGGCTGTCCCATGGATCACTTTTCAACTGCTCAAAACATTAAAATTACTTCCTCTTAATATGCTACTGTTAAGGCGGGGAAACATAATTAAGGGCATCTCTTTTGCTTTGTTGGTCAACATATGGAGGCATTGTTCACTTTATTTTCACGTTGCCTAACGGAGTCTTGCAGAACAAATGGAAGATTTTCATGCTGCCCTCAAGTTGCCTCTCATCTTCTCCAAGATATAAGTGGCAGGTCAGTGAAAGAGGTCCACTGGCTGTCTCTAGTTTGTGGGTCATCATTTACTCCTAATGGTAACACTGACACTGACTGGGGGTCTCCACCAGTGGTTGTTCCTTGGGCTGCAACATCCTTGCAAATTCACACTTCCAACTTTTAGGACAACTAGCTCTACATAGTGATTCCCATCTACACATAACATGGGTAGACAAACCTTTCACTAGCTAAGTTCTTTAAATGCCCTCAGCAAGGTACTTCTACTATTCACCTCTACTTCACTCATCTGCCTAATACACACTTTGTGACATCTAAAAGTCACTGCCCACTTCTGTCCTTTGTTTTTCTGCAATGATTTACCATCCCAAAAAGGGCACTCAAACAGCTGTTTTTCAGGAACATATTGGTGCCCTGTGCCACTGTCACAATCTATTCTTTCCTTGTGTGATGACTTCCAGTGACCTGCTGCAGCCAACCCAGACCTTCTTGGCAGTTTCTGAAAAGATGTGATTTACTGAAAAGATGTGACAATATAGTCATCAATTACCACGACAAAGGCTGCATTAAGTGAAAATGTTTTGCCCTGTGCCAAGAGTCTGAATAACAGATGATGCAGCATTTTGGACCCAAACACAGAGGTCCATTACCCTACCTGCTTTTCTGTAGACAATATTTAGTTCAAAACCAAATGCCATTCCTAACCTTTCCCTTCCTGAGAGCAGAATAACCCAGAAAACTCATGGACATCTTTCATTACTCCTTATTTGTTACTAAGGATTTTACAAGAGGATGGAAGGGGTTTTCTACTAGAAAGATATCACTCAGAGAAGTTACAGCAAAGGAGCCTTAATCAAGACTTCGAGCTTACAGCAGCCAGCTGTCACTCAGACACAAGGAAGCACTGACATGCCTTCTACAGGGGAAGACCTACTTCCACCCAAAGGATCCCGGTCATTAAATGAACCAGGGACTGACTGATGAAGTGCCGTATTGGCTAAATATGTAGTGCTAAATAGCAGCTCTAACTGCAGTGAGGTCTATGGTCATCCTTGGAAGGACAGACATACTACAGAGGCTACATAAACTGGGTGAGGGCCAGACTATCAAAAGCTTTCTTTGGGCTCATGGGCATTCTTTGGTTGGAGCAGGGCCACAGCCACATCAGAGTGCCAGATGTGTCAGTATTCTCTTCCCTGGAAATGTCAGGATCAAAATACAGGATACCTGCCGTCCCCTTTTGGGATCGTGTGTCATCATAAGCTCTACAGCAACTTCCCCGATAAGGATTTAAAGTGGTTGCCCATTCCTGAAGCAGGAATACATCCAAATCTAAGTAGAGGTGACTGTTCATAACCTTATTGTCAATTTTACTCTGATACAAAGCTACTTTTAATCTAAAGGTATAAACAAAGTTAGTCCATGAATGAAAGTGACTGTTTTAGAAAAGCTCTCTAAAATAGATTCTCAGGAATAATATACCATGTTGAAGAGAAGTACTTACACCACCTCATTACTGCCTCCCATGCCTTGGACAAAAAGCTGACAGTGCATCTAGATGCTGATGTGACAGTCAGGTGTGTGAGAAAGGTGCATGTTCTGCCTGTGTCATAGAGCCACTGAAAAGACAGTGTGTTTTGGAGTGGTAGGACATTTTATGAAGACCTAGTTGTGAGGGCCATGCCACAAAGTCCTGTGGGACATGAACTGGTAGATTCAGACAATCCCCACCAAGGACACTCTAGGCTATGGTTCATCCAACCCATGGGGCATTCATTAAAGGATTTCCAGGTAGGAAGCAGGCAAGAATCTTGAAGGTCTTTCCACAGACTAGGTATGGTTAGGACATTTTGCCTTGAGGATACCATCAGAGATGCTATAAAGGGGCGGTTGGGACACAGCCAGAGCCTAAGTTCCCATCTCAGTAAAAGGGCTAAAGTTGGGCAGTGTCAGTACTCCCAAGTGACTAGCCAGAGATCACAGTGGATGCAGATGTGAGCAGGATAGTGGAAGCTCTAAGAGCTATCTAACTTCTTCAGTAGTATATACCCCAGACAGGACAGAATTAATGAAGAAGGAGCTCAGCCCTTTTTTTTCTCCTAGCAAATCTGTGCCTGCCCTTCTTCCCCATCGTCTCAGCAGTACTTTCTTCTGAATTGCATTGCACGGTTTTGCAGTGAGTCTGAATTCTCATCGTGTCAGAATGTCTCACAGTCACAAATTCTGTGATTTGTATACGTTTCTCAGGATAACAATATAAAACAATCGAGGAGGGAAAAAAATGGATAAATCTAGTGTGCCTCGTGAATGAAATATTGGCAGAGTGGGATGTGTTGAATCTTGCTTTTCTTCTGCCCCGCAGGGGAGACACTGAATTAATTCATCATTTTGCTTAAGCATGGAAGAGGGCACCATTAAAGAAAGCTTAGAGGAAAGAGAATTAAAATGATAGGGCACAATCATTTTAATCACTTGGGCTCAGCTTCATAAAAAGAGGTGAAATTCCTTTTCATTGGTCTTCAGAGTGCATGGATTTCATGCATGATTCCTCATCGACTTGTCTGCTGTACATAATTAAAAACTTTGTGATTTTTTTTAATATGCCCTACATAACTCGGTGAATGCTGTACTGGGAAAGATTTGCACTGCTTTGGTATTTTTCTTCTCTCATTTTTTCACTGTTCCCCTGCAAGAAAGTAACAATTATTGACATAAACCACATAGGTACCAGAGTAGGACAACCTCCTGTGCAGCAGTACCAGCTCTTCCTGACCTGGCAAACAGAATCAAGAAACTCATGCTTATGAAATAGAAGGGAGGTGAGAAGTGGAAGAGATAAAAAAAAGCAACATCTGGAGTTCTATTGGGGAAAAAAAAAGGACCTTGTCCCTACAGTAGAGTTCAGCTATTTCTAGTCCTCTGGCCTTCTCCTGAAACAAAGTGACAGTTATTACTTTGTGGCATTGCTTTACCAGCCACTAAGCTGGGACATGGAAATGAAAGGATTAGTTATGCAGATGTCATAGTTACACGGCAGCTGGCACAGGGGATGCTCCTTATGTAGGATATAATGTCAGAATCGATGTGTGAGCATCAGACCCTGAACCTGGGTTAGTGCTGGCCTTTGTCTTTTGTTATTTCCCATCATGAATCTTCCTCAGGTGCTGCACTGTCTCTAAGGAAGTCTCTGAAAAAGGGATTTTCAATAAGAGGGCTGGACTGTACACAGTAAGCATAACTGGAAAATTAGAGTATCTTGATGTTCCTCCAAAACAAGAGTGAGGGGCAGCAAGCCTTCAAACTCATTATCAGTCTCAACATACCTTCCTACAAGTCAAAAATGAGCCAGTAGCTACTATATGGATACATCATACCTGTATATAAGTGTAAAGTATGATTAGAAAGTAGATAAGTTTATGTGCAATCTAAGCATTATTACATTATAAACAAACAAACAAACAAACAAAAAAAAAAAAAAAAAAAAAAAAAAAAAAAACCACCCACAAAACTCTGGGCTTTGAAAGCCTTATGAAAAGAGGTCCTGCTTAATGATGAAGGACCAAACATCTATTTAGGGCTTACTGAAGCACCCAGCAATTGTTGGGTGACTTTTTACTGCCTTGGCAGGAGTTAACTGGTAAGTGACATAGGCAGAGTCAAACTAGGCAGGGACAGCCAGTGGGAGGGGGATTATAATTCCTTCCTGTCTGAGTTAAGGTGGGTCAGTGGGCTATGGGAAGCCTTGAATCTGGATGAGGCCCCATACAAGCTTTGATCAAGCCCCACAAAGCTGCACACTCAAGGATCTCTCTTGTCACTGCACCCTGAAGCATAAGGAGCCAGTTCTGAAAACAGAATTTGGGTAAGAATGTCAGCTGGATGCAACACTTGACAGAAAGGCCTTTAGGATTTCATCTCACTGTAGGGGGGTTCACTGTGGGTTTTTTGCTTTTCTGTAGTGTGTGTTGTCAACTAAGTACACGTTTCAATTATTTCAGGGTAAATAAAGACATGTCTTTCCTTTTGCCTTATTCTAATTCATAGCACTGCAAACACAGGGTAAGAGGCAGAAAACCAAGGCACTAAGGTCTTGATCCACAAATCCATCATTGTCAGTAGGAGTCTTCCCATTCCTGTGGAATGGTTTCAGAATCAGGCCCTAAGCTGGTGCGTCTCTGTATACAAACACATTTCTGTATCTGTGTGAATATGTGCAGATGTGTGGATGTGTATAATGCTTTGTGTATGTGTGCATATATGTGTGTATTTACATACACATTCTCACAAACACAAATATATATTTTGAGATTTACAGTTCTGGAGAACCTAGTGAATAATGTAAATGATTAAAGCAGATGCCTTGCAGAAAATATTGTTCAGACCCCCTCATTTAAATTCAGCCTCTTATTCACACTTGGTAATACACTCTGCTGTATGAATTATGGATTCCTGTTTTTATCTCTCACACTACACATGAATGTTTGATATTGTTTCCAATATTATATTTTGTCAAAAAGCTCATCTAAAATTCAGTCAGAAATGCTTTCCAGTAATTATGTATTGACTTAGCACTGTAAAAAAAAAAGGAAAAGAAAAAAAAAGAAGGCCAAATGATATTATCATTGTTTTTCCTGAATGTTTGTGCTAAATAAGACTAAGAGACTGACAGGATTTGCAGCCAAAATTCCTTATTTATACTCCATCCAAATAGAGCCAAGGCAGCTACAGTATGTTTTTCACACTGCTCTACAAATGCTTCAGCCTCAGCGCTTTGTCTTGTGAGGAAAAAGGCTGCTTTTATGCTAAATTATTCGTAATGACCTTGTGAAGTGGATTAATATCCAGAAGGGGTCTGGATTCACACTAAAGAAATATCAAATTTACCTCCTTAGGGAATTAGGATAGTCTTATTATAAGGTTCATAAGGAGAAAAAAAAAAAAAACAAGCAAGCATTAGTGTCCACAATAATTTTTGCATTTATTTTTTTTTTTCTGTGTGTAAAATTGCAGCTCCTGAGGAAAGCTCCAACTAGAGAAAACCAGAAAGTATTATGTATTTTTCCATTTTAGCTGGAAACCTATGTCATGACATACAATGCTACCCAATCATCCCTTTCTTTTATGCAGGTTCTCTTCAATTTTACCAAGCTGAGCAGGGGTCAGGTGTCCAGGAAGGTGTCTCTTTGGCTATATCTGCTTTCACAAGCAGGGCGACACAATAGCTGCCTATCTGCCCCTTGAAACAGTGGCTGCTGAGGACCTTATACCTATAGTGTGTGTGTGTGTTTGGGAAAGGAGGGTTACTGTAGATTAGCTCTAGTCTAGTTCCATAGGCTGACCTCCTGTTATGCAATGGCATGCATAGGGATGCTCCTGGAGCATATTGCCCATTTAGTTTCATTTCATTTGAAAGGAATCCAGTGCTCTCCAACAGCAAACCAAAGCACAATAAGTGGGATAAACTGGAAGACTTGTTTTAAAAGGGAAACCTTATCTCATCTGAAATGCTAATATAAATTGCACACATTGAATTCAGCATGCTTTGGATCAGTCCTCAGATGAGGCCATGGGTCTTCCTTTTCTTTTCAAAAGACTTGAGTTAGAGGAGACTGACACAAGTGTGCTTACTGGTGTGAACTTTCTGTGGAGGAAGCAAAATAATCAAGTGTACAGTAACTGAGCTTCTTTATTGCCTGCTACCCTTGGGAGAAACCTCCTGGAAAATTGTCCATACTGGCAACATAGTCATTTTTAATTCTCTCTCAACCTGTGGTGCCACAAGTCCAAAAACACTGTATGTCTTAAAGAACTAGAGGAACCGTGGCGGTACAACAACCGTTGTGTTTCCTTTCTAAAAACTTAGCTGTAATAATGGATTAATTTTTGCTTTTCTATCTGGCACTCCCTGCTCCACATTTAGTTGGGGAATAGCCCGCACTTCTCAGCATATGGTCAGCTGTGAGGAGATGAAAGCCAGTTTTCTTTACAGAAAGACCGCACTTCCTCTCTGAGGGCAATTCCCATTCCTTCTTTTCTGTTCCCTTCCCCTGTGTATTCTCCTAGTTTTATTTGAAAACCTTTCATGATTGTGTTGAAAGCCCAAAATGCAGTGATAAAGAAAAGATTGATCCATAATGGAACAGTCCAACACTGACAATTTTAAAACACATTTTATAGAAAGTATCACATAAAGAATGTAATTATTAATCTGTCTTAGAGACATGTGTGCTCCATATTACCAGAGATACTAGCCATTTTCTGATCTTTCTTCACAATCAATCCTCACAACATACTAGTGCTATTAAATGCTTTTACCCCTACCATAGCTGGTGGGTAAAAACTCCATATGAGGAGTGGCTTGTCCAAGTTGGCACACGTACACCACCCCTAAAAAAGTGCTTGATACAGTGGAATGAAGTAGTGAGTAATTGAAAACGTTTACAGCTTAATATCACATATGACTTGTTCTGAAGAAGACAAAGTAAGAGTTCAAGTGCTCTGTTTCTTCCGCGGTACTTTGCAGCACACTGCCTGTGTACCTGTGAAACAAATAAAGATTACATTTGTATCAGGCCGTGCAACTGCAATACTGCAAAAGCAGAATGAAAAATTTCAGCCTCTTACTTCCATGTGATGTATCTTTCACAGCTGCTACTCTATTTTGAAAGTTTTTCAGGTTACATCATGATGTTTGTCTTCTCTTAAGTTAAAATCTCTGTGTAGCTTATAAAGAGGGATGGCCATTTGTTTTTCACAAGTTTAATTTGTAAATGATGATGATTTTGATGGGGATTTTTGTTACTGTTTCTTGGTTTTCTTTTAAATTACTTTGTACCGTCAGTAAAGCCCTAGACACCTGCCACAGTAGAAAATGAGTAGTCTTTTACATTGTGATGAAGTGTGAAGGATTATCCTAAATGTAAGAGGCGTATATTTTGTACCTGATAAGGCCAAGGGGACAAGAAATTCTAGTTGTAGATTTCTCAACTGCAGTATCTCTATCCTACCCACCAATACTTCTGCCACTTATTTGCAGGGCACTTAAAAATCTCAGTCGAATCTGGCTGCTTAGACAGACTTCCCCTCTTGCTTCTCCTGAGTTTGCACCTGGGAAACTCTGCTGCAAGGCTCCTTTGGGATAAGCAGGGTTGCAAAGATAGCTGCTGCAGTGGGAAGTTCCGAAATTTCTAAGACAAGTGCAACAGCCCTGTTGACTTTCTGGGTGCAAATGCTATACCGTAAGCCTAACTCTTTTTGTATAGCATTTGATTAGAAGCTCCATTATGGAAGCCATTAGCACCTTTCTACATAACAATATGATGACAGGATTTCTGCCTGTGGTTTCCAGAGGCACGTCCTTCAGAGAGTGCCACAACTGACATTAAGTTAGCAGATCTGTGTGTGAGTGTACACGTGTCTATCCATCTGTTTAATAAATGCTACACATCAGTTACTCCAGCTAAGGGAATTATTGTGCCCCATATGGCCATCACATATTTCAAGACAAAATACTACATATTTGAAGTGTCAAGTCCTTTAAAAAAGACACAGTTTGTTCTACTTATGAATATCCATGGATACAAGCACAGATGTCATCAGCATCTCTTAGGAAATAATTAAAGCATGAAAATACTTACTGAAGTCAATACTTTCACCTTGCAACCAAGAGAAATCATCATCTCTACTTCTTAGGCCCAATCTACCCCAGTGATCTTATGGGAAAGCTTCACATTAAACCACTGTTATATTTGCTGAAGGCATTATTGGCATTAATCAGATGTATGCCATCAAAGCAAAGCATCCCAAGGCATGACAAGTAATGCCTAGCATGACAACATTTTAAGATCAATAAATACTTCAATGACAATGTAGTTTTATGTGAGTCTTATGTATCTGAATGGATGACCTGAATATACTCTGAAACAGAGTTCACTGAGGGAAAAAAAGGTCAGAACATTCTGTGTCTTGCATCTTTTCTTTCTTGCATCACTTCATGTTTTCCTCTTTTATTTTGGAAATTAATAAAATATTTCTGGTATTAGGCCAGATCCTAAGCTGGAGTCCATCGACACCATTCCAGATAGCAGTAAACCAGAGTTATGGAATATTACACCAACAAGAACCTTGCTCTGCACACCAGTAATTTATCTGCTATATTTTTTGCATCGGTAACCATAAGAAATCATTATTGGTTCCTCTTCTACTGCATATTTGTACTGTGGTTAAAGATGAGTTACTGCACAGTTTGGGTTAATGGAGGCATATTCCCCCGAGACAGAAGTATACACTGGCTTTAAGATGGGGATGGGTACTTTATTATGGTCTATGACTGATTTCAATGCTGCTTTATCATCTGCCAGCATGCACACACAAACTAATAAGCTATTCACTGCTTTTTGCCCCTGAGGGCACCTTTCAATAAGGCAAGTCATTGATTTTTACCATCAGACACATAGACTATAAGCCATTCCCTGTATCATTCTATCCCCAGTGGTGCATTCTGCCGGGGAAACCGCTCATTTTAGTCACATGCACACTCACACATGCACACACACTAGCTGCTAATAATCCAGCTCAGATGCCCAGATATTTACTTTGCATCCATTAGAAGATCTATTGATAGTAACCCCTTCTGCAATCCTGTCAGCATAATGTTTATTAAAAATAGTTTGATGTAATGCTGAGGCCTTAGACGAAGGGCAAAATATACTTTTTTCCCCTGATATTTTGCTTCTAGTACATAAATCAGCAGCTGACCATCACTGCCACTCTTTCAAGCATTCCTAGCAGGGAGCCCAAAGACTGAATTGCAGTAAGGTATATAACCATAGCCAGTGCCTTTTAGGTTACTTGTATTTCTCCTAGGTCTACAAGATTCTCTCTTATGGCATTCTGTGGTGCTTAAAACTTTTTTTCTGTTTTATAGACCAAGAGTAGTACTTAAACTGTGTGACCTAGCTCACACTATTTAAAATAGAAAAGGCACAGTATGTATCATTGTGGTTTTAATCACTGACACTTTCTTCTGCTCTTGCTCTGATAATGTGCTTTAAATCTATCAATTTAGCTTCCTAAAGCTGACTAGACCAAAAGAACACGGATGCTTATCTAGTACCATGCCTAATAATTCAAATTTCAGTGGGAACATACTGATGTCCTGCAGCTGAGGAGCTGGCCATCTTGTGGATATTTCTCACTTTGTTTACCCCCCTCTTCAGCAAGCTCTCCTTTGGAAAATAGCTGACATATCAGTTAGTGTCTCCTCCCCAGCCAAAGAGATGTAAGGAAGCAATGTGGTGCAGCAGCTCGTCTTTCCTTCTTCATCCCTTTTCAGCCATCTGGCCAAAGCAGCAAAGGGAAGGGTTAGTTCTGTACCTGGTACCCCATGATGCTTCAGACACTGAAAGCATCTTAGTCTGTCTAGAAAAGTGACCTGTAATGGCCTTAAGCTATCTTAACTTCATCTGAAATCCTAGCGACTATTCCCTTTGGGCACAGAACACATGCTGTCCCACAGGCTTCACTTCCAAGGAAGAGAAGCAGTTTTCAACTGCTTTAGTGGTTCATTAAAAAAAAGGTCTTAAAGCCATATGATGTGGATCATATTTTTATATTTGTTCTATGTACGATACTTCACAGTATCTGTAGCATATCTAAATTTAAATAATCAGAACTATCACAATTTAAAATATTTTAGGCAGAAAGTTTTCCCAGCAGCAAACAAGGATTCCCTGAAATAAAGTTTTCCATTAAAAAAACCAAGTCAGTTATATTTCTGAAGAAAATGTTGAAACTAAATATTGCAATGAGGTACTTCAGAGCTTCTGATTCAGAGCTTTCTGGAGTTTTCTTAAAATATTTAACAGCCTTTCAGATTATACCTTTGCATTAAAGGGCCTACAACAGAAAATAATTCCAAGTGTCAATATTACTGCAGGAAGTAAACTAGCATTTATTTTTCAGCTATCTCTAAGCATTAATTAATTAGCTTGATGAATTATATTTGCATAATATACACAGCCTTATTTAAAATTCAAAATATACATCTAGCCTGTATCAAAATCTACAATATCTAATATTGCAGATAACTATACTGCTAACTCTTCCACGATAGCACTATGTGCATTGGAACAAAAGTCTGTGGATATACCGTGATCTTTGATCCCTATCCTCCCACCGAGGAAGGGCTCTACGTGTTAAAATGAAGGGTTCAAAATATGAAGTTTTTTCCCATAATGAAAAATGTTTTCTACAACAGAGAAAAAGCTGTTTTGAAGCACATCAGGTACATACATCTTTCAAAATGTGTTTGGAAATCTAGGCAGAAAAATGCACCTGCAGTTTATTGGCATATGCAGCTGATCATAAGCATCTCAGCAGCTAACTGCACATCCTGGTGCCATATTATATGATTCTTGTTATTGCAATGTAAGTTCACAATGTAATTTTTATATACAGACCCAACTCTGAATGTCTCCTACAGTGTTGTGTTACATGATCAAATGGTTATCTCTGACCTCAAGAGTTCATGAAGTTTGTTTGTTTAGCACGTTCTGCTTATCCAAGGTTGGAGAGAAGGAATACCAGTTTGGAGGAGAACTAGAAAATGGAGATATTTATGATAATGGTGTTGAGAATGAAGAAGACAATAAAAATCAGAACTATCCCAGCTCGTAAAAAACATCAGTAGAAATCTGTTTCTCCAAACTGAATATCAAAGGATCACCATTTCTTCTGACAGTGTCTCTGAGCAAGGCAGCTAAGCCTCTGATTGCTAATTAAACCACTGCAAAAAGCCCTTAAACAAAGCACCCCCATGCTTGACTAACAACTCAAATCTCAAAGGCTTCCATAATTGAAAGTGGAAGATATTAAATTGAGAAAATATTAGAGAGTTAATGAATGACAAAAATAATATTATTTGGTCTGTTTATAATGGAACAGAAATCAAGAGGTTGCCTCCCCTGGCCATAGGAGGGCATATATTTATATACCTGTCAGAATGTACATTGCAAAGGAATAACTGCAGGGCCTCAGACCCCCTGTCCAGCCAGACGAGTATTCTGTATCCTCTAAGGACCTGTCTTACTTTATTTCCTTCTTATTTTCTCTGGGTTTATAAAAGTGCTGTTTGGTTCTAACCCAGGCTGTCCCTTAAGATCTGCCTCAGGGGCTCTAGGAAAAGAAACAGTTGAAATTCATACATTTGGTCCTTCAGTTTGGACATGTGTTCCAGCTCCCCTTTCTGCCTCTCACATATGCAGCAGGGTGAAAAGGGTTCCTGTGGTTCTGATTAAGGTGTTCCTCACCTCCATGCAGGTGGGCCGCATACAGCTCCTGACTGACAGCAGCTCTACAGCGCTCAGTGCTGAGGGAAAGGGAAGATTCAGATGTCTTCTGATGAAAACCTTTAATCAGTTGCTACAACGTAAGTGCTATTCTTTAGGAATATTTCTAGTTAAGGTGATAAATGAGTGGCAAGGAAAACAAACATCTCATTGCACGTGTCCTGCTGTTAGAAAAGTACAATGCAGAGAGCGCAGATGTCAGTCACCTTTCTTCCACAGTCCAGTGCCAACACAGGAGGGGAAAAACAGTTTACCCAAATACACAAATATATTGTTATTCACAAACAGAGGGTGATCCTTTTCTCCTTCTGCAGTATCACAGCCTAACCATGATCCCCTCTTTTTACCTCAACTTCCTTTGTTGTCCGTTTTGCCTCCTGTACAATAAGCTTCATCAGTTAGCTCTTGCTACTGGAAAAATTTTGAGTGGATTTAGAAAGGCCTTTGCTGCTATGACAGCATGCTTCACAATGCGGTTATTTCCTAAACTCTGTGTTTGGGGCTGTGGGGGATGTGGAAGCTTTGATGAAATGCTGTGGGTGATACGCCTGGCTGAGCTGTCAAGCATGTGCCCAAGCAGGAAAATGGTGAGAGATCCAGTCTCAGTTTTCACTTCTCACAGACTAGGTGAAGTGAGGTTTTAAGATGGTGGATCCTGCCCTTTCTGATGACAAACTGCAACATACTACTCCCTCCCATTCTGGAACAAACCAGGTGACAGAGAGAAGTAAGCTTCCCACTTGGATTTAATCCCCCTGGGATGCATTTTGTACACAACCCCTTGGTCAGTATGCTTTGTGAGCAAAAGGTAGCCCCACCAGATAAGCTCTTTGGACTGAAATTGCAATCAGTTTCCAAGATCTATAGCAAAGGCATTCAGATTGAGCTGGAGAAAGATTGCATTTTTCTCTTTTTTCTTTCTTCCTTTCCCCTTCAAACAGCAACTGAGTACTCAGTGCGGTGGGTTTAACTTCAGTGAGGATAAAACTGCTGGAGAAAATGGTCTCACCTGAACCATTTACCATCAGTGAGCTTTTGGATCTCAGAGAAGCCCTTTCCCTGCAGGTTGCAAAAGATGAAGGCAAACTCTTTAAGGATTACTCACTTATCAGGCTTCTGATGTCTGAGCCTGGAAAATGTGATCTATGACCAGTGGAAAAGTGGCAGAAGATTTTCATGGAAGTTCCATGGAACTGCCTTTGCTGTAGACTGTAATTGCTCTGTAATGAGTATCCTAATATCAACTCCTTTTGCACACAGCTATCTTTTCCCTTTAAGGGAAAAGAGTTCACCTCACGGTAAAATACTTTGAAATAAACTTGGTTTTTTGTTTTGGTTTTTTTTTTTTCTGAAATCTGCTTTGCATTTAAGAAAAGGAATGTTTCAACCTTATTTTAAACATCTCTCATCCTCCTAATTCCATTTAGGACTAGATTGTGTTTGTGCCCTCCACTGAGGACATGGAGTTTTCACAGGTATCAGGTCTCTTGCGCTGTCATAGAGGTATCTTAGTAGGAACTAATCACTTATTTCTACAGTGCATTTTATTTTCTATTATTATTTTGGAAATTTTCATGTCACACAATTGCAGAGTCAGAATCCCTGTGAGATTTCAGTGGAGGTGCTTTCTAGGTAGATATTAAGCCTCATAGAAATTCAGTGTTAAGCCATGAGATTAAGGTAGGATTGCTCCCATGGTTTCAGAGAGGAGGTGCTGATATATAGCTGATAAGGAGCTGGTCCCAGATCTGGAAAAGAGAGGGTTTGTTCTATCCATCTGCCAATGCAGAATTCTTTGAATATACATCTAAATATACATCTATATACATTTGAATATACATCTAAGTGATGTGTCAAATTATTCTTCCTTTTTTTCATGTAACAAAACTTCATCCGTTTTTCTGGATGTTTATGACACAGTTGAACAAGTCTCACAACTCCTGATGACACTGATGAGATTGTCACTGTATCAGACTGAAACTTCACCTTTATAAATTCCATCAAATTATGTTTAGTGATACCTTCCTCAGATGCTTAAGGAATTGTTCATTTGTCTTGCTGAATATCACCTTCCAAGAACCACAGCCACATTTACCTGTGTCTATGAGGTGCTTGGACAGCATGCTGCACCTGCACATGCCAGGTACAAGTCATGTCCCCGTGGCGTGGCATGGCTATGCTTTGAAATTTCTTTATTGATAGTATTTACTGCGTGCAAAATGTACCTACAGGTAATCTCTGGAAGTAGCTCCATGTAAGAGGAACATACTAAACAATGGAAAATAATAAAAGACAAATCACAAAACACACTTCTAGCCTTTGTTTTGAACACATGACTTCACCCAAACACTTCTGCTCACAGAAATGGAGTTAAGAGAGGTCAGAAATGTTTGAAAATTAAGGAATCCTTGCTGGGTAGGTGACAGAAGTGTGCGTCTCTGACTAGAAACTGAAAACAGATGCTTTGAGCAAACCAGCTTCTGTAGTTTGGATTTAACAACGGCATCAAAAACTATTTCAGCCTGTGAAATGGTACATTCAGATAAGGTTTCATGTCATAGAGTCATAGAATTGTTTTAGTTGGAAGAGATCTTCAAGATCATCAAGTCCAACTGTTAACCCAGCACTGCCAGGTCACCACTAAACCATGTTGTTCAGCACCACATCTGCACAGCCTCAAGACATTTTTTATGTCTTGATGAGTGTCCTGCCCCTTCTTCCATAGGCCATAGACTTTCCTTTTCTTCCTGAGTTCCAGACAAAGCTCTCTGTTCACCCAGGCCAGTCTTCTTCCCTTCTGGCTCATCTTACGACACACAGGGACATCCTGCTCCAGTGTCTTGAATATTTCCCTCTTGAGGAATGTCCAGCCTGCCTGGACTCCTTCACCCCTCAGGAATGCCTCCTAAGGGACTCTGTCAACCAGTCTCCTAAGAGGTTAAAGTCTACTCTATGGAATCTACTAAACCCCCTCCTTACTCTCCAAAGAATTGAGAACTCTGTTATTTTGTGATCATTATGCCCAAGACGACCTCCAACCTTCACATCACCCACAAGTCCTTCTCTGTTTGTGAACAACAGGTCTGGCATGGAGCCTTCCCTAGTTGGCTCCCTCACCGTATGTGTCAGGAAGTTATCATCCACACACTCCAGGAACCTCCTGGACTGTTTCCTTTCTGCTGTATTGTATTTCTAGCAGACACCTGCTAAGTTGAGGTCTTGCACGAGGACGAGTGGTAGTGATTGTGAGACTTCTGCCAGCTGCTTATAGAATTATTTCATCTGCCTTTTGATCCTGGTTAGGTTGCCTATAACGGACACTTACCATGATATCTGCCTTGTTGGCCTTCCTCCTGATCTTACTCATAGACACTCAACCCTATTATCACCATCAGTAAGATCAATACAGTCAAAGCACCCTCTAACATACAGGGCCACTCCACTGACTCTTCTTCCTGGCCTGTCCGTTCTGAAGAGTTTATCGCCATCCAACACAACACTCCAGTTGTGCGAATCATCCCACCGTGTTTCTGTAATGGCATCTATATGACAGTTCCCTTGCTGCACAGTGGCTTCCAGCTCCTCCTGTTTGTTGCTCATGCTGCCTGCATTGGTGCAGATGCACTTCAGTTGGGTAATTGATCCCGTCAACTTTTGTGGGGGGAAAGAAGGCCTAATTCCTACATGACCATTCCCAGGCCGTTCTATGATTTCTAGCCCATTAATATCCCTGGTGTCTTGTCTATCACATGACACTCTGTCCCCTATCTCCACTGGGAGGATGTCACATCTAAGCTGTGTTTTTTAAAGCAATGATAAACATTTCTACTAGAAGCTTTGCGTCAATACAGTAGTATACCTCATGACAGTTTGGATCCACGTGGCATGAAGTCCAGTGCCTACTCCTATTAAAAAGGATACTAGGTATAATATTTAAGCAAGAGGTCTATGCATCAGCAATGGGCCTTTGTGATATATTGACTCTGAGGTAACTAGTATGATCCAACTTACATATAGTTCTTTATAACTGTACTGAAACCCCACCTACAGTCCACAAAATGATTTTTTTTTTTTGCTTTGGTCAAGAATTTCCAACTAGTTTTCAAGTGTAAGATCAAGTAGACTTACCAGGAGCACAATAGGATCCAACAGCCTTCCCTTAAGTGGGACACTGCAAAGAAACTTCAAGTATTTTCAGGAAAAGGAAAAAGCTCATCTCCTAACAACTGATTGTTCTGACTGATTTTTTTTTCCCTGGCTTGTAATGTCTCCAGTGACTTTAATTTGACTTCAGTCTGTTGCACTCACTGGGCTCTGTTTTTCTTCTTAAAAATGGGACTATTGATGTGACAGATTTTCCCAAAGACTTGCTGCTCTTCTTAGTAATAAGTCACCCCCAGATTAATATTTTTTATTATGAGCATCTGGCTAAATCACTGGTTTATGGAAAAGATGTATTAGGTGATATTGTGCAACTCACTGGCAATGCAAGATTGCTTGCTACAGGACATCTTCTAGTGCTTTGTCCTGTCCATCCTAAATCAATAAATCATAGCGGATTCCTTCACTTCTCCTAAGAGATTGTTTTATAGGCTACTAAATTCTGCTGTTGGAATTTTTTTCCTCCTAATATTCATGAACCTGAACAATATCTTCAGTAATTTTAAAATGTTTAAAGTTGTTTTCCTATTGCAATTCTATGATGCTATAAAGATGCAGTGGTTCTTACTAGGATAGTAATTTTTATTGCAATATCACAATATTAAGGTATTATTTCTAACCCACATCTGCTAACTTTTAGAACCAATTAACAGAGTTTTAAAACCATTTAGTAATCCTGGGGTCGTACATACTGTGGTTCTTTTAGTGTCCTCCCTCGGGCCTCATTTCTTTTTTCTTTTTTTTTTTTTTAAAGTCCACTATTACAGTTTCCATTTTAGAAGGCTGAAAAACTTGATCCTACAGGAAGTTTTGACTGATGGTAGACTGGACTTCATCCACATAGTGGGCACTCTTGGAAATAGTCCCTATCCCTTTTCTGCTTGCAGACAACACTAAGTTGGGGGGACTGTTGATCTCCTGGAAGGCAGGGAGATGCTGCAGAGGGACCTGGACAGGCTGGGTCAGTGTGCTGAGGCCAACGGGATGAAGTTCAACACAGTCAAGTGCCGGGTCCTGCACTTTGGCCACAATAACCCCAGGCAGCGCTACAGACTGGGGATGAGTGGCTGGAGAGCAACCCAGTTGAAAGGGACTTGGGAGTGCTTGTTGACAGCCAGCTGAACATGAGCCAGCAGTGTGCCCAAGTGGCACGGAAGGCCAATTGGATCTTGGCTTGTATCAGGAATAGTGTGGCCAGCAGGACTAGGGATGTGATTCTTCCCCTGTATCTGGCACTGGTG
>JAAGNO010012198.1:0-24145 GCA_033439905.1 Ceryle rudis
GTAATAACCATCAGTGGGGTTTGTGATTAAAGAGTACTCAAAGACACTATAATTTAAGTATGGTTTTTGCTGTGTTAGCTTGGCGCAGCACGGAGCCGCTTCAGGGCGAGCTCAGATCGCCTGGCCGGCGTGCCGGGGGTGGAGAAGGTCACCTCTCCAAAGTTTAGCGTTCCTCTCCTCCTCGGATTACTCTGCCTCTGTAATTTCTTCCTCCGAATGGATCAACACGTGCTTTCCTTTCTGCGGGCCGGGAGTGATGTTTAACGGGGCTGAAACTCGGATGGCGGCGAGCTGGGTACAAAGCTCCCCGGGCTCGGGGGCTGTCGCGGGTGGGGAGCTGCAGCCCAGGGGAGCAGCGATCGTGGTTGAGCATCGCTGCAGCTGTGATCTCCAGCCCGTCCGGGGCTGTCGCACACGCTTCTCGGGTGCCCTGATGTGGTTTTCACACCTGATACGGGTGAGGTAGCTCACGGTGGTGAGCGAGGGATGCGGGTTGTGCTGCGGGGCTCTGCCAGCTGCTCTTGTGACACCCCACGGGAGGGTCTTCCAACGCCAACCCAGATGGCAGCTCCTTGCTGTGGAAACTGCCCTGTCAGCCGAGTTGTCCTAGAAAGTCTGTTCTCCATTCGGTGACGTCAGGTTGTTCAAATTATACGGTACGTGAAGATTTCACATAAAGCCGTACGCAAAGGTTTCATGAATAAAGGTTTTCTCCCCGATAATTTTAAGATTTAATTGACCTGATTGGAGAGAGTGAGTTTGTAACAGCGCGGTGCCTGTCACTGGGTAGTGCCACTGTCTCTCCCAGTGCCATGTGGTCTCCACAGACACTAGTGTACCTTGGCAGCACGTCTCCTCCTTCGGAAACCCTCTGAGTAAAAGCTAAGAATAATTTCTTATGAAACAGGCTGATAGACTAAACTTCAGCTGGCGATTGAAACCAGATGTGTGTATTTTCCTTCCGAACCCTCAGATGATAATAAAAGTCTTATTTTTGACAGATTAAGACTCCTTGCGAATCGCAGAGGTAGCAGCATCATGGGATAACACCCCAAAACTGTGGAGGGCTGGGAGCATCTGTGCCCGCCTCTTGCCTCTACCGGGTGTCTCTGAGCCCAGGAGGCAGCAGCGGCTGCTGCCGCTGCTCTATTCCCTCCCATCTCAAAGCACAGATTCCCTCGGCCTGCCTCTGGCATGGGCAGAAACATTTACCAGGGCTTGGCTAAGGGCTGGAAATAGAAATAAAGAAACGCCAAAACAATATAGATAAATGTTTCTAGAGAAAATATTTGGTGTGGGGTTACCGAACGGATTAATTAGAGTGATAGTAAAAAAACCTGAATTGCAGAGTGGTTTGTTCTGTCCTTACCTGTCATGGCTCTTTGTAGGTTTGAGGGGAGCTGCTGATTTATTTCTTCTTTTCAAAGTCCTCCAGAGCCTGTGGTGGTGGGTGTGTTATGTTGGACCCGGCTCTGGCACAGCCAGGCTCTGGGGTGCAGGGTGAGAGCTGTTCCTCCCATGGTGGAGGTGCTTTATTGGGAGAAGAACCCAGCCTCTTTGCTTTCAAAAGTTGAGGGGAATAACCGAACCAAAACAACCTGCCATGGAATGGTTTCTTTCTCTCCACTTCAGAGCAGAGAACGCTCCACTGAGCACAGCGCCGTGGAGCACGGCCACACGTGCCAGCGGTTTGGCAGCTGAATCCCTTCATCCAAACTTTCTCGCTTCCAGGTTAAACCCAGAGGAGGGAGGGGAAACTTTGGCGACTTCCAGCTCTGCACAGGGCCAAGGTCTCCAAGAACCGCTTAGGTTTATAGAAAGCAGATGGCCTTCGGGAGGCAGATCAGGAAGAGCTCAGGCTGTCGAATGCAAAACTTTGCTTGTTAAATCAGGGCAAATCGATTCAGTAGATAATTGATTTTTGTCAGTGAGATCCAGATTCTTATCTGCAGACATGGAGCAGGCTTTGGGACAGAGCCAGCGCTGGTGTAGGCTCATTTTCAGGTATAGATACCTGCATACATAAATACACGTGCATAAATAAGTACACATGCAAATAGGTAAACATAGACCAATATAAATCCCCAAATCAGCCTCTGTTAATTATATGCAATTACTTTTTTGTAGTATCAAAGCCTTGCTTCACTTTCAGGAAAGGTGTAGGTAGAACAAGACGTGCAACTTTTTGCTTAAACACTTGTATTTCTGTGCACGATGGACTAGGGGATGGAGGGGAATGAAGTTTATCCAATTTTCACATCTTCTTATTACTGGTTGACATCTGATTTCTCAAAAGAGGGCTGTGTGGTTTGAGGCTGTTCTTCCTTTTTTTATTTTGGGGGGGGTTTGGTTTGTGGGGTTTTTTTTTATCTTGTGATGTTGTTCAGAGTTTCTTTTCTTGATCTTCCTTGGGATGGAGGTAGTTTGTGCTTCCCTTCTAAAACCTCAGGTAGAAAAGAGGACACCTCACGTCAAAAGGGATGAATTTGGTTTTGTTGCCTTCCCCCTTCTGCATCACATGGTTTATAGAATGATTTTGCTGGGAAATAGTCCTAATGAACATTAATGTGCAGCAGAGCAGACTTTGGACCAACGGGCTGGTGCAGGGCGAGGTGCCAGAGATGCTCACGGCTCTTCAGAGAGCTCAGCCTGGAGGGGTTGGGTTGCCTCCCTGCGTCCCAGGGGACGGAGAAGGGAAGCAGAACCTTTGCATCAGGCCTGCCCTCACCAAAACTAGGGTTGAAATAGTTGAAAATACCTCCAGAAAGACAAGCCCATATTTTAGTCCCACAGCCATGAGGGGCCAGACTAGCAGAGGAACTGAGGAGGTTGCTCCTCGAGCAACCTCTCTTAGTGGCTGACTTTTTGGGTTTGCTCCTTTCTCTCCCAAAATGGGGAGGAGGAGGAAGAGGAAGCAAAGCTGCTGACTTAGGGAAACAGAATGGGGAAAAAAAAAAGAAAAGGGGAGGTCTGATGGGTAGCAGAGGTCTGATGGGTAGTGGAGGGTTGTGACTGTCGTTGGTCTCATGTGCCTGGTCCGCAGCGGTGGTGGAGCGAGGCGGCGATAGCCGTTTCTTGGCAGCCTCCCCCACCACGCCGCGCTTCGCGTTGCAGGGGTCCCCGCGGGGCCATGCAAAAATATCACCCAAACAACAGCTCCTCCAGTGTGTCCGCTCCCCGGAGAGCTAAATATAAACTTAATCAGGCAAAGAGAAGGGAATTTTCCACCGTGCTGTTCATCTGTGCCTGCGAGCCTGATGGGTCATTAAACCCGATGGGCTGCTCGCCCCTAGGGAACCTGCCCAAACCTGCTTCTCACCGGCCCCAGCGTGGCACGGCATGGCACGGCACGGCACAGCACGAGTGCCGTGGTTTTCTTCAGAGCTGAGACCTTCCATAAATTCTTTCAAAGCTGCTGGGGCAGCTGCAGACCTGAGCCCTGGAGCTCTGGTTCTGCACTCCAGTATCCTTACGTGTGGTAGCTCTGAGAAAGGACTTTTCCAAGGTCAGCCTGCGTGTCCGCAGCCACTGCCCGGCTGTTTGCTTATAGCAGCAATGCAGAATGTGGCTCTGGTACCGTGAACCCAAGAGTAGATCTTCGAGATGTTTTGTTTTCCCAAACTTTTACAAGTTGGCTGCATTCAGCGAGACCAGAATTCCCAGGTGAGAGGTTATTTCTGAAGCCCTGCCAAGCTCCTGTGAGCTCTGATCGTACAAGCCATGGATGTCTGAGTTTTTAGTCATCAACAGGTGAAGTGGGTATTGAAAACTGAAATGTACCATCACAAAATTAATTTACAGCCAAAATTTCTTCTGGCTGATCTATGGGTTTCAAAGCCTAGAACGCGAGATCGCATCTTACACAGCTTAACATATGTGCTGGAAGATAAATAAGATTTGATACGTTGGAAGTTTTGGTTGGAGCGCACGAAAGAAGAAAACTGTTTGGGCTGACCTCGGAGGAGCATCAAAGCCATCATGAAGCACGGGTGCTCCTGCTGCCGCAGGCTGTGGGACACCCCGCAGGTGGGTGGGGGGTATTCGTGTGAGTTTGGATCCGTAACCGCAGCATTTGAGTAATATTTTAAGAACTGGTTGAGGGAGTGCAAAAAAATCTGTTCCGGTGCGTTGAATTTCTATACCGCCCACTGAAATAAAGTACCTGAGGGAGACTCGGTCATGGTTTTTGCTTTTAGAGGATTAAGTATAGCAGCAGCATCTGTGTCACTCCTCTGTAGTCCGTTTGAAGCATCCCTTGGGCTAAATCATTCCCAATTTTTGTGGATCCTGGACACGGATTTTGCTTTCAGCAGCCAGAGTTCAGGGCTTGCGGTGTGCGGGAGGTATGGGACCGTAGCGAGAGTTCTACGCTGTGGCTGTTTCGTGCGTATATATTGTTATGTCTCCTTGGGTTTGTAAAGGATGAAATCTGGCAAACTCTGAGCCAGCAGCTGCATCCTGCTCTCCCTTTCCCTGCTCAAACCCAGCCCTCGAAAGGAAGGACCACGGGTCCTTTTGATGGCAGAGGAGAAGGGTGATGGAGCAGAACGATGCTGCTCTCAAAGTGCACCAGCAACTTGCTCTGGTCTCAGCAGCCAGGCTGGACTGGGGGAGTTACAGACACATCCTGCTCCTAACTCCAGGGTCTCCTCCAGGACCAGTTAGAGCACTTCCTTGCATTTCAGAAATTCCAATTTTTGTCCTTTTCCCCGTGACAACTCTCCCAGTGATCCGAAACAAGTCTTCATGCACCTTTGCCTCAGTTTCCCCTGTTGTACAACTGCCTTTATCGCAGTTCTGCACCCCTGGGAAATGTCAGGGAATGAAAATGGGGTTAATGAAGACAAGCAGTGGTGTCTTGGGTTGGGACGACCTAGCAATGCATTTAGGTAGCAGTTTCTCCTTTCACGTGACGTGGCAATCTCACGATAACTGTGAGTTTTGTATCTGTGTGCTTACCTTACTGTTCCTGAAAGTAGCCTCCTGGTGTGCTGGGTAAGAGCTGTCGATGCTATAAAATTACTTCAAGTATATGTATTTTTAATCCCATTATTACATGCTTATTTTGTTTGTTTGTTTTTGTCCCAGCCACTACAAATGAATATCATATAGTATTTTTGAAAGGACAAGTTTTAATACTATTAAGTAGATGCCAAAAGCTACAATTGTGTAACCAAAGCTGAAGATCCTTTAAAATTATAGATACAGAAAGCATTAAAAATATCCACATTTGGTTTTGTAGCCTCGCTGTTAATTAAGAAAAAAAAAAATAAAATATTATCTCTTGATTGGACTATCGGTTGTGTTGTAATTGAAATACAGTGGGATGGATGGTACTTCTCGGAGCGAAAGCTTTGTGGTTAATGAAGATTTACAGTTACCGATAGCTTCATTTAGAAACTAGCACCCACATTTTTGGTTGCATATGGTTTATGTTGTCGGTAGAAGATTATTCTTTCCTTGGAGGGACCTGGGGACTGTGCTGGCATGTGGGGGCTGCTGGGCATGGGGGCACAGGGCAGCAAACTACACGTTTTAGTAATTTTCTGAATTAATTCATCCCGTAGCAAGGTGCCGTTTAGAAAAGCCGTCCAGCGCAGAGGTAAAAACGTAGCGAGGATTGAGAAGCCACCATGGTCATATCTTATGCTGGTGATTTATTGCAATTTGTCCATGCTGTTAAGGAAAAAATTGCACTTTGCCCTTACTCTGGAGCTGCGTAGTTTCCACTTCCTGCAGTGCTGGGTGGTGTTAAACAGCTGGTCTGCTCCGTCTGAAGGACCAGCTTGGCATCTTCTTCCTTCTCTGAAGGTCATTCCTGAGCAGTTACCACTCCACATTCCCCCAGTTGTGCCCTGTACCTTCGGCTTCAAGTCCCTCAGTTACTCCTGGGGTCTTCTCCAGACCTTACTCGGACATGGCAGAAGGTTCCAGATGCCTGTAGTGGTTGTGCAGTGCAGAGGACAGAGGCAATACCAGCTCTTCTCCTGGAGATCCCCAGTTTACCCAGTCCACATGCCTTGGTAACGCACTGTGCAGTGTAGGAGCCCTGGAACGTGCCCCTGCCTTCAAGGTAAGTGTCTTTTAAGCAATTTATTTTTCTTAAGGCATATTTTAACATCTCAGTTTAAAACTGTGCTGGTTGCTTCTCTGCATTCTGTACGGTTGAGTTGTTCTTCTCTGCCTTTAGCACCCTGCCAGTCTTCAGCACTGGTTTTCCTGTTTCCTTCCCAGTTACTGCCGGCAGTATTACCCGCCGCAAGGTGAAAGTCTAGCTTCTGTTGAAGCCGGTCTCACCAGTTTATTTTCAGATCTGTTTGAGATGTGCCAGTTAGATAGGTGTTAATGACAATAGGTGTTAATGACTGTCACCCGTTTCTGTGCTCTTTAATGAGGTCTGTTTGACCAGCGCTCCCTTTCACCCGCACAAAGACATCAAGTGAGACCAGAGCTCTTTTCTCCTGTTGTTTTCTGACGCTCTGTCCTTGGACTGAAACCAGAGCCTCGCAGGGCTGGTTTTCTCAAGGCCATCATGTTTTACCACGCTGGCTTGTGCCTGTCCTCCGGGAGCATCCGCAGGGATGGCTCCAAAGATTTTTATTTTTATTTTTTTGGCACAATCTTATAGAAGTTGAAGGTGTAAATTATTTATAGCTGTTGTTTAAGACCGACCTATATTTAGTGCCTGCTGTTGAATATCATCCCAGCTTCCCCTTGACAAATGCGACCGTATGGTTTTACTTTCTCCTTAGGATGGCATGAAATGTTGTAGAAGTGGCACTTCAGGACGTGGTTTAGTGGTCATGATAGTGTTTGGTAGATGGTTGGACTTGATGATCTTGGAGGTCTTTTCTGACCTTAATGATTCTGTGATTCTGTGTATTGACCATTTCTCCCTTTTCTGCATCGTGACTGATACTCCTGACATTCTTTCTGACTATGTTGTCTGTGGGACTTGTCGTCATTAATCGCTATAAAAAGCCCTGTATCTCATTTTCTGGTGTTTAACTCACAAGTCTGATGGATTTTAAGGTGGTGGCATTATTTTAGGGATTTCATAATGATTTACAAACTCTAGAATTCATTAATTCCTTCACTCATTAGTGTAGCGAGTTGATACGTATTTTTTCCATGTGATGAAGGTGGATGTTTTTAATGCCCAGTTTGTACTGGGCAATCATTCATGGTTGCGGACTGGCAAAATACCTGGCACTGTTCCCTTCCCAGTAGCTTCCTGGCAGCTTTGGAGCTGAGATGAGATGCAGCATTTAGGTCAGTTCTCCTTGGGATGCCATTTTGGGAGGGGGCTCTGTGGTTCACACCCCTTTGTCCTTTGGACTTCTCATTTCTGTGGCATAGAGGAATCTATTTCCCCTCCTGATTTTCACCTGTAGGGTCAGAGGAAAAGGGATGTGTGGAGAGTATCTGGAGATGGAGACTCTTGGGTGGAAAACGCAGATTTTAATCTTTTTTTCCCCCTTTACTGCATGTTCACGCTCTCATAAAGGAGCTTGTGGAAGGCTGGGCCGGATGGTGTTTCTGCCAGCCCAAATAAAAGCAGGGACTGTTTTCATTTCCACTTAACTTTTATTTTTTTTTCCTCATCTCTGAGCCAGGCTGCAAAACCTGGGTTTTTATGGGTGCCAAGCTACAGTGGGGCTCATCCCATCCCACCCCACTCCAGCTGCATGGGAATTGGGCATCTCCAGGGGGTGAAGCATCCCAGTGCTGGGAGAATTACCCTTTGTGGGAGTTCTTGGGCTGGGTCATCACCTGGTGGTGTACCTCGCTTTGGGGCAATAAGAGCCAGCTTGCTGGAGCTGCACCCCAGGCTCATAGTGGTGTGGGGTGAAATGTTTCACTGCAGCCCCCGAAGGAGCCAAACCTGCAGGAGGTTGGGGCTCTACGTGCTGCTGACACCTTGCAGGAGCTGAGAGTGTGTTCTAGGAACAGATTCTGTATTATTCCAGCCTCGCCAGCGTCTCCCTGCGATATAAAAAACACCAGCTGAAATCCAAACTCTCCATGAACGACTCCGTGGAAATGCTGTCGGGCACGTTTCGGTGCTGCTTTGGCTTTGATTTAAATGGGTAAACGCAGCAAGTGGGTGTTTGCTTTGACTTCTTCCTCGTAGTGAAAGACTTCCTTTGGGGGAAGGTGAAGCCTCCGGTGCTATTTCCCATCACAGCACCAGACCATTCTGCCTGCAGCTTGGCGTTGGCGATGCCTTCGCTGCCTGCCCAAGCTCTGTGCTGACAGGGATTGGGGATACCCTGTGCCCAGGGCTCTGCTCGTGGGTGTGAATAACCCTCACAGGACCTGGTTGCTCCATCTGGATGCGGCATGATCCTCTCACCCAGCTGGGATGACGCTGCAGGACATCCTTGGTGCCTTTTGAAGGCATCTCCCTGTGCTTGCCCCACACTTTTAAAGTTCTGTTCTCCTCAAAGCTTCTCAAAATGACCTCCGGCTTTGGCTGCACCAAGTAGTTGTGTTGGAAGCAGCCTTGCCATGCAGTGGTTGACTGCTGGAGGAGACAGGGTGGTTGCAACCCATCATCTCCTTGTCCTGCTGCATTAGGAAGACACCCCCCCCCACGCACCCCACCTCGCTCCTCCTCACACATCCCCCCATCTCCACCAGAGCTATCAAAACCAGCTCCTTGGCAGCCCATGCACGTAGGAACTGCCTTCTGCTAACAGATTGTTATGGATTTAATGAACCCGAGGAAAACAAGAAATTTGAAGGCTGCAGGGCGATACAAGTTTGCTGTTCAGTCTGCCAAATTCACGCTAATTCAGACAACTCACAGATGTTTGGCTCCTCGTTCGTTGAAGAGATTTGTGGAAGATGCAGGGCTCAGAGATTTATTCCCGGCGTGCCACAGAGGTGGAGGTGGCAGTGTGGACAAAGGTTTCCTGGCCCCGGAGGACTCCTTTCCTCCCTCCTCCCTGGCCGTGCCGCTGCCATCCTTTCCTCTTGCCAATGTTGATGGCAACAAATGGACAAACAGCAGGGAAATGCGCCTTTCAGTTGCTAGGAGGATTAATAAAGGCTCCAGGTTCATCTTTCAGGAGCCAAGGAGCTCTTTGAAAGCTATTTCTCCTCTGAGGAATGAAACCCCAGAGACTGCCAAAGAGCTGAAGCACTTTGGTCTAATGCAAACAGTGGTCTCGTAGGGTTTGCAGGTGACAGCGGGCATGTGTGGTACCCTATGCGGGCACAGAGACCATGTGCTGAAAGCATTAGAAACCTTTAAAATGTTACCCATCTACTTCAGGTAGAGAATTTCAATTTTCAGAAGGTCCTAAGTGATTGTTTTGCTGGGCTTCACGTGGGGGTTCTGCAATCTTAGGATATTTATCCATGAAGGAGAAGTGGTAGCAGATGATGTGAAGTCTGGTAATTGCTGCATACATCCAGTATTTCCCAGCTTTAAATTCAGATATTTCTTTAGGGCCCATCAGCCTCTACTGGTTCTCCAGCTGAGCCTCAGAAAAGGAAGAAATCTGACTTGCAAGCTGTAGCCAGATCTGTTCAGAGAGCGCTGACGGTGTTCTGGTGCTTGGCAAGCTTTCCTCAACTACACTACGAGATGTCCAACATCTTGCTCGTGCGTGGTCCACGTGGTGGGTTTTTTTTGGTGGTCACAGCTGAGTAGAAGGTGTTACAGTCAGCACTGCAGCTCTCAGCTCACTTAGCAGCTCTGAGACATGCTTCTTGCAGAGACCTCAAGAGCTCTGGAGTAAGCAAGGAAGCCCGGGCTGGTCAAGAAGTCCCTGTAACCCTCAGAGCATTATTATGTGGCTGTCAGGAGGTGGATGTCATGTTATAGAGGTAGGTGTTAAGATGGATTTCTGTGCTATTTGGAATTGTTTATGCTTGACAAGCGAGTCTCTGTAAAAATGGCACGGTGAGGCTGTGTTTGCTGCCTCTATCTGAGACGGTTTGGGTTGTATATGGGAAAAGAATATATGGAAGGAACAAGAATTGGGTTTTGTGTCTGTTTACTAGAGCAGCACACTCCAAGTGGTAATTAAAAGTAAACCTGGACTATGCTGGCTTGTTCAGCATCCCTCGTTGTTGAGATTAAGCAGCCAAAGCAATTCTCAATTCAGCAATTCCTCAGCTTTTGGGAGCGTGGCCAACACTCACAGTGTCTCACAGACCATTGCAAATTCTTGTAATAAATCTCACAACTGGGGGGTGTGTGTGTATGTGTGGAATCAGAAAGGTGAGATGGTTTGTTGGACCAGCCAGTTGGATTGTTGCTGCTGCTTCAGCTGCTCCTCTCCAGAGACAACCCTTGGTCCAATATTTCCAGTAGTCCTTGGAAATATTACCCAAAATTAGCAGCAGTCCCCTAATGAGCTGATTAGGCAATGATGAGAGGTTTGTTCAAAGAGAATACGCTGTTTCTACAGTCGTAGATCATCCTGTAAGTTATGTCTGCGTGGCCCACACGGTGCAGGAGAATTGGCAGTGTCCATCCCCAAGCCAGCGTGGCTGCTGGGAGGGCACCTGTGGAGCTCCCCTGGGACCAGTGCTGCTCGGGGAGGAGGACACTGAGCTTATGGGGCTGAGTTCTGCCACAGCAGGTCTGGGCTAAGCTGGTCCAGGCATTGTCCCTGCTGGGGATGCACCCTCAAGCTGCACGCGGCCAGCTAAGAAGTGACCCCTTTGAAGGTCTGATGCTGGTCCTTTGTGAAAAATTCTGTGCAGGCTGGATGTGCAACCAAGAGATATTGTAGACCCTCTTTTAGCTCTCCAGATGTGTTTGCTCTTCTATTTCACTATCGTGCATGAGCTTTTGTGCAGCGAGCTGGGTCCTGTGTAGTCCCTTTGCGTGTCTAATTGGCACCTCTCCGCTGGAGACCAGCACCTCTCGCTTGCCGGTTGCTGTTTTGCAATGACTAATTTTGCTCTCTTCTTTTCCTTTTCAGTTGCCAGGGAGGAAAAGGCAAAGTCACTGCCAGCACCATTTTCTTCGAGCTAAGATGTTGAGACAAAGCACCTCTGCCCCTACCCTGTCCTTTCAGTCCTTCCCCGCTCGTGTGTAAGGGAGTCCTTCCCCTGCCACTCCTACTCCCTAAGAGCACGGGGGCAATAAACCTGGTGTGTTTTACTCGACTAGATGGTGTGTAATTTTCCTTAATTGCTCTTATTTCTTTTCGGTGAGAGCTTGCATGCAGACAAGGTCCAACCCAAACCTGTAGATCTGGGTGTGAGCTTGGACTTCAGGCTCTCCCTTGAAGCCAGGGAGTGTTTGGATGTGTCTTTTGGAGCTCAGGGTGCTGGGGACCCGCTGCTTTGTGTGACATCAGCGTTGGGTTGAGATAGTGCCCAGGCACTTGGAGGCAGGGATCCAATTGAAATGACAGATTTTTATTTGCTTAGCAATTAAGTTATGGTTGTGGGCAGGACCCCAGTACATCTGTTGTTTCCGGTAACGAGGGTTAACCTCAGACCTCTGTAAGCCAGGTTGCACGTGGCCATCCATGGTGGCTGCAAGTGGTATTTTCTGTTCTTTACAGAGCCTGGAGAAGGGTGCTGCGGTTGTAAACCTTGGTCTCCACTGGCTGTGGATTTTGCTAGCGTGGCTGTAGAAGTTGTCCCCATCCAGGCTGTCCTGCACTGTCAGTTTTGTGGCACACGCCAGTGTTGGGCTGCGTCGGTGAAAACCTTTGCTCCTGTGTGAGGCTGTTGGTCGTAAGCGATGAGGTGACGTGGTTCTTGAAGCCATGCAGACCTACAGAGCGATGCTCATTTTAAACACAACCTGTGACTGCTTTCCCCTTCACTATGCCAGCCCTTAAAAATGTTAAGTGTAGGCAAGTCTTTTACGTATTTATTCATGCTGTCTTTATCTCATTAGTGCTGGGAAAGTCTAGCCTAGCTGCAAGCAGGAGGCAGAGCAGGATGATTCTTTATTCCTTTTCTTTGGCTGGTAATTTCCTGAATACCTGGAGCATGTGGTGAGCTCAAGTCCTTGCCAGGCAGGAGGGGACCACCATGCAGGACATGTGGTCTCCTGCACGCAGGCCCTTCTCCTGACTCTTGGCAGGACCATACTTTCCTCCCAGGACCTGGAGAAGACCCTGTGGAGCAGGAGGAGGTGGCAGCAGGCTCCACGTAAGCTGGGGCAGTGCTGCAACCTTTCTGCTCCAGAGGCTGGGCAGCCTGGGGCAGCTCTTTCCTCTTGACGAGTCCCGGGAGACAATCCTGACGTGGCTGCATCCGTGGAAATTTTGTCCTTTGAAGTCACATGAGCTGACTCATGAGCCTGTTTACTCAGGATTAGTCCATGGGGCATTTTCAGAGCGTAAAGACTTCTTGGGACTTGAATGGCATCTTTCACATTTATTGGAGGTTTTTAGCCTGTAAATAAAAATCAGTATTCTCTAATGAGGTGGAAAAGTGCTCAAGCAAGTGGAGAAAGCAGCCCAGAGCTGAACACCCCTCAGTCCTGCTGCAGAAGCCAAATTACTGCCCAGGGGAGGTTGTGAGCCCGCTCTTAGCTACATGCAAATGATAGACTTCAAGGATTTTTCCAAATTTGTAACGCAGGAAGTCAACAAATTGAAGGTACACCTCTTGGCATTGTCCAAAGCACTTAGAGCGAGCCAGGCTGGGCAACGAGGAGATTCAACGTGGCCCCAAATCCTTCCTAAGAAGCAGAAGGATCGGGAAAGGGGCAGGATTTTTAGTTTGGATAAAAATTGCAACGTGATGCTCTGTAGAAAGCCTTAAACTCCCACAATTTCTAAATGGACTAACCAGTTTGGGCCATTTCTCCAAAGTCCTTGGAAGTCACCTGCAGTGTTTGGAGGTGGGTTGGCTTTCTGCAGTGTGCCCAGGCTCTGTCTGCGTGGAGAAATTGGGATCTGCATAACAGGAGGGGAACTTCTGTTTAATTGGTGAGAGAGGGAGAGTGGTTCAGCCTCAGAAACATGCCCAGAGCTTGGCCTGGAGGGATTAGGTTTGGTTCTTCAGACATGTGGGTCTAAAATGTGTGAAATGAACTCCAGGATCATGGTGGCTTTTCACTCAGATGGTCATTTTCTGTCTGGAGGAGGTGAGGTTGATGTTTTCCACTGCTGTGCTGCATTTACTGCTTGTTCTTTCGGAGACCCATTTATATCACTGGCCCAGGTTGCCCAGAGAGGTGGTCGCTGCCTCATCCCAGATCAAGTTGGTTGGGGCACTGAGCAACCTGCTCTAGTTGCAGATGTCCCTGCTCGCTGAAGGTGGGTTGGACTGGATGACCTTTAAAGGTCCCTTCCAACCCCAAACATTCTATGACTCTATGATATCAAATTGCTGCGTTTGTCCTTGGTCATATTTGTTGCTCCGTTGGTAGCATGTGCAGCTTCTGAACCAGTGTCACTAAACCCTCCTGCCCTGGAATAAATCTCAGGGCAGTGGTTGCCAGGAGATGTCCTGGGCCAGGAGACTTGGCTTGCTCCAGCCTTGCCTCCTCAAGTGCCTTGTGCCTTTATGTAGCATCAGTGTTGGCTCTCCGGAGCCGTACAGCCAGACTTTGCAGTGTGGTGATGGGAATATTTTTTTCTGAGCCAAAATGTACTCAGTTGCACCGTACCATTTTGGAATGATGCTCATTGGAAAGTAATTTCCAAAATACAGATGATTATCTACTATTATAAACTTAGAGAGAAGCAGGCAGACCTCCAGTGGATGGGCTACCCCGCAAGGGTTGTCCAGGCCTGGCCCAGGCTGCCCAGGGCAGTGGTGGAGTCCCCGTGATCCCTGGTTTCCAAGACGTGGAGCCGTGGTGCTGAGGGACCTGGGTTAGTGGTGCCCTGGCAGTGCTGGGTTAACAGTTGGACTCGGTGATCTGAAAGGTCTTTTCCAACCTAAATGACTCTGTGAATCTATGATTCGATGATGGTGCTGGTGGCAATGGAGCCACGTCTGCAGCTACGCTGAGGATGAAGGCGGAGCTGGGGGTGTTTGTCCTTCCTCCTCTCTCACAGAGTTTGGGAGGGATTTGGAAGCAGCTGAAAATCCTCTGCCCGGAGAGGGCTGGGCAGCTCTTGGCTTCATTCAGGAAGTAAAGGTCAGGATGCTTCCCTTTTCTTCTTGAAGGGGTTTATGAAAACTTTCTGTGCAGTCAAAAGAGTGGATGAGTTTTTCTTCAGGAAGCAGTGCTGGGGCATGGGGTAGGAAGTGAGTTCCTGAATAGGTCGTGGCTTTGTCACTGAAGGTTTTGGGCAGCAATCAAAGTTCAGGGGCAGGGGATTTATATTCTGAGAACGATCCCGCTGTGCTGCTCGCAAGGTGCTGCAAAACTCAGCTCCAGCTCCTCATTGCTTTGTCCCCTTGTTACCTGTCCATAGGTTTTATGCCAGTGTGTGTTTGTTGGGTTCTTTGAGCTGGACGAGGGTTGACTGGTTGCTGTACAAAGGGTGGTGGTCCCATAGTGAGTAGAGATCTGTGTGATGCTGGTCCTCAGTCATCTTCACAAAGCTTTTTGCAGTGTAATTTTTTTTTTTTACAAGCCCAATACTTGCTGTGATTCCATCCCAAAAGCAGCTCTAAGAGAAGCCTCTTTCCACCTCTGCAACTGCAAAGATCATGCAGGCTTCCACTCGCTCTGCATTTTGAAGCAATACCCCTGGAAAAAAGCACAGTGTGCTATAATTTGAAGGTTTCCACGTACTAGTGCTGCTCATGAGTACTCTGTCCAGCTCTGGAGATCATGTCGATCCCAATGGCCATGGCCCAAGTCTAAATGTAACCTTGACAGAGGGATGAACATAGTTCCTTTATCTGATTGCAAATGAGGAAATACATTTCTTAAAATAATTAACGGTCCCCGTGGGGTATCTTTTTATTAGCACGTGTGTCCGTGAAAGCCTCCAGTCTATAAATACACGGTAGTTTCCTTCTCAGAGTCAACAGGCAGAACATCCCAGACCTGCAGAAGCGTTTCTGTCTCACTTGCTCACATCCGTAGGACATTGTGGGGCAGGACCATGCTGGGTCATGCCGTGCGTCAGGCACCCAGCGAAGCAGGATGGGGAGCCAAAGATCACATTCCACTGGAAAGTTTCTCCTTTTTCTTACAGTTTCTCGGTGGGGAGGATTTCAAAACTCAACCAAGGGGTAATTAAAAGAGCCCAGACCTAAAAGCACACTTTGGACCTGATGTTGGGTGGTGTCAACTACTGGCCTGCTGGTGGTTTGCTGCGTTATCGTTAGGGTTGTGTTAATTGCAGTGGAGCAGGGAGAGGGAAGGTGTGGGGAGCCTCAGCCTGTACTTGTGCACAGCCGCACGCCTGGGCGTGTGTAGGAGTCTGCTGCAGCAACATTAACCAATACCTCAGGGAAAGATAATTATTTGTGAAGAAATCGTACCCTGTTAACGAGGAGCCGTGCTTAAGTGCTCTCATGTTGCCCAGAATGATGGTTTGAACTTTGCTTCCCATGCTGCCACCACTCTGGAGATGTCCCCAGTGTCCTCCCAAACACAGTGGGTCCAGCCCCTATCAGGCATCCCTGTCTCTGTGTCAGGATCGGGGGCAGCCAGGACTGCGGCAAGTGAAGATCCCAGAACTGTAGAATGGTTCGGGTTCGAAGGGACCATAAAAATCATCTCGTTCCAACCCTCCCCCTGCCATGGGCAGGGACACCTCCCACTAGACCAGGTTGCTCAAAGTCCCACCCAACCTAGACTTGAACACTTCAAGTAATGGGACATCCACAGCTCCCCAGGGCAACCTGTTCCAGTGTCTCATCACCCGCACAGTGAAGAATTTCTTATTAATACTTAACCTAAATCTATCCCCTTTCATTTTAAAGCCATTACCCCTCATCCTATCACTACACTCCTTTATAAAGAGTCCTTCCTTATCTTTCTGACAAGACCCTTTAAGCACTGAAAGGCCACAAGAAGGTCTCCCTGGAGCCTTCTCTTCTCTTCTCCAGGCTGAACACCCCCAACTCTCTCAGCCTGGCCTCCCAGCACAGGCGTTCCACCCTCTGATCATTTTTGTAGCCTCCTCTGGACCTGCTCCAACAGGTCCGTGTCTTTCTTACTCTGAGTTCCCCAGAGCTGAACACGGAACTGCAGGTGGGGTCAAAATATAAACTTCGAGTGTCTTCAGTCCCTGTCCTGTGCTTTAGCCATCTATGGTATGGTGCAGGGGAGCAGGAGCGCCCTGCCAGCTCTGCTCTGGGGCTTCCCCCAGCACTGGGGGAAGGCTGGAGACTCCCAAAGAGCCCTCTGCTCCTCATCCCTGGGGGGAGTGTGGGGTGTATTAAACCTGGCTCAGTTCCCCCTGCTTTGGAGGCACACGCTGGGGTCTAAGTATTGCTTGTCTGCTGAGCTGCTGTGGACACGCTGGTCTCCAGGAGATGCTGGCCTCCCAAGTTTGTCAGGAGGGGATTTTTCCTTGAGCTGCCTCCAGGATCACTGGAGGGGTTGCAGCCCCATTGTGATGGAGGCACGTTGTGGTGTTAGTCAACTGGTCCTCCAGTCACCCCATCCTCCTGTATGTTGTGCTCTTCTCACGTGAACCCAGGCTATCCATAGTATAAATACATCACCTGGGCTCGCAGGTTATGTTTCATTTTGACAATCTGAAATGCTTCTCTTTTCTATTTGATGGTCTCTATTTGGTCATTGGGTTGCCCAGAGGTTTATGATGAAACTACCAGTAAATTGTATATTATAAGCCCACCGATGTCCCGTAAGAAGCTGGAGACTGTACCAGGTGCCCTTGGGAACAGTAAATCTTTGGAAAACATATTGATTCCCAATCCTGGCTTAGCACTCTGGATGAACTTTGTCCTCACAAAATAATAGAAGGTGATTTTTCTTTACCAGCCAGCTGGCCTTCAAGTGAGCTACTCAACACCGTCACAAGCTCTTAATCCAAGTAAACACAGAAAAGATGATTTACGAGTTGGGAAGAGAGGCCATGTCTGTTCGTAATGAGGTTTTATACTTAGTGGCATATTCTTAAATATTGTCCTTAAATGTCACAATTGGGTTTTGACTGCATGTTACAAGATCAGCGTTTTAATGCTCGTCGGATCACGCAAATGGTGGGTTTGGTTGTTTGCAGTAACTGTGAGGCAACAAAATAGCGAAACAGGATTAGAGCGACTTGGGGAAAACACTGATTTCTATAATCAGATTTGAATTGCAAGCTGTCTGCTCTTACATGGGAGTAAGTTTATCTGAGAGGATGCCAGGAGGTGAGGCAGAGCTCATGGTCAGGTCTCTGTGGTGTCCTATGAGCCTGGCTTGCAATTTGTGCGCTCCTTGTTGTGCAGCCTTTAGTTTTTCCTACCTATAACCACCTAACAAATAGGTAAGGATCAAGAGGCATGGTGTGGCCCTTGGGATTTCAGAGCAGGGAGATCTGTCTGTCCTTGCAGGCAACGCTTTGCCTTTTTTCCCCCAAAAGGACTCTTCGTGGGTTGGGAACTGGGGAGCTATCAGGGTGGGATAGAGGCATCCAGGGGATTTCACAGCCTGCATGGTGTGAGAGCGGCTTTTTTTGATGGACGTCTGCTCCCAGTTGAGTTGGGACTTCTGTGAGATCAAGCCTGGGGCTTTAACAAGCCCTTCTTTCAAAGCCTTCGGGTCTTCCTTGTAAGGGATGTGAGTTCCCCTTTTCAATGGGAGAATTCAGAGAAAACTATTTAGTATGCTTCTGTCCCTCTGGATCACCTTGTGTACCTTCCGTGCTTCCACGGTGCCCATCCCGTGGAACACCTCTGTGCTGATGGGCTACAGGGGAACACCAACAATATCGAAGAGTTTATAATAAATTCTCCCCTGGAATAACCACCGTCAGGGGGTTTTTGGGGCAGCGCTCGCTCCTTGCCCGGCACACCCACCCTCCATCCCGCCACCCCCCAGGCGAGTCCCTTAAAGCCGTTCCTCTCTCCCTCTCTGTGTACAGGGAGTTTTCCACGCTCAGAGACTGTTCCTGCCTGTCCCCCGAGGAGCTGGTGGGGCCGAGCCTTTCCCGGGGGGAGCATGGACTGAAAGAGGAGCTTCACCCAACCCTGGCTGCCAGCACCCTTCGCCTGGACCCTGATGGACTCCGAGGCAGGACTGCATTACCATGGTGATGATCTTAACCAAAACTCGGGAAAACAAAGGTGCTGACTCCATAACATGCAGGACTGAGCTGGTAAGCTTTGTAAAACCTTTGTTCAAAACTCTTTTGCTCGTAAGCTTTACAGTAAGGGGTTTGTGTGCTGCAGGGCTGGGTCTTTAGCTGGTTTATAGCACCAAGCTGTATTAATATCCGAAGAGCAGGGGATTAGTGAATGACTGGAGCACTGCGGCTTTTGCGTGTGCGAATTTCAGTGAGTGTGCAACGGAATAAGCGGTGGAAAAAAATAAAATCGACGCCGTGAATAACACGGGCGAGAAGTTACTTCACCGACAGTGAACAGATGCTCCTCATTAATAGGAGGATGAGCAAGCAGGGAGCAGGATTAAGTGGGAGATGGTGAAGAGCAGCGCTGTGGTACTTAACGGTCTCGCTGGCAGCCTGGAGAGATGCAAATCCAATCACGCTGAATGAGCAGGCAACGACAACAAAAAGAGGCAAATCAGGGGCAGCAAACAGACTAAAATGATGCTGCCAGGGGCGAGCGAGGCCGTGGGGCTGAGCGTACTGGTGGTAGTGGGAAATGAGGGGCAACGGGCTGTGTGGGGTGGTGTTGGAGCAAGGGAGGGTGGGAGCAGGGGCAAGAGAAGGATGTGGGGGATGATGGAGAGCTGTCTGAGAAAACCCAGAGCAAGGCTGGTCATGGATGTTTGCTTCTCTGTCCTTCAGGAGAAATGGTGGTAGTCTGAGAAGAAATTAGATCGAAAGACTGTTCCTCGCAGGGTGCTCTGAGAGTCTTAGATAAGGGCTTGCAGGAACACAGCAGGAAGCAACTGGCAGGATTAGCCATAAATGGGCATTTTGAGCATAAAAGCAATATAAAAGCCTAAGTTTCAGGATGGCAGACTGTCTGTCCAGGCTTCCCAGGCAGCTAGGGCAGCATGCTGGGGCAAAGGCAGGCTGCCCTGGCAGCGCATGGTGCAGGAGAAGGCGAGCAAGCCAGAGGCAGCATTAAATCCTGCCTTAAAAGGGTGAAATCTTGGAAGGAAGGATATTGAAATATTAGAAAAATATCCTTCTTTTAATGTTGGCTCCTGCTGGAAAGGCAGCATCTCCCATGGCTTTCTCAGGGCAGCGAGGGGGGAGCCTGAGCATCCAGCACCAGCCATGCCCCAGGAGGTGTGCGAGGCAGGTGGAGGGGAACTTGCTCCAGAGAGGCAGATGAGAACTGGTTTCTTCTACTGCTTCAGGACCGGATGGGCAGCAGGGCTGTCCAGTAGCAGGTAACAAAGGTGGAGAGCTGGAGGGCAAAACTTTGCCTCACGTGTTTGCCAAGTACTGGGCCCCACAGCTCTGGGGCTGAGTCAATAGTGCAATGATAGTCCTGCTTACACAAGCTGAATTACCAGGTTGTCCAGGCTGTTAAATTGGGGCAGATGTTCAAAAGAAGACTGATCCACCAAAGAAAACAAGAGTTTTTCCATTGGCTTCATGGAAAGGGCCAAAAAAGCAAAACCTAAAGGAAATAAATGTCTGAGCACTGGTGCAGTATCGCCTACCAACCCGATGGGCTCATTTGGTTCAGTTCCCAACCCGCTGTTAACACAAAACTCTGAGAAAATGGGAATTATATTCAATATGGGACATCATCACCTAAAAATGTTCCTCTTCCTGATCCCTGGGGCTAGCTCACGGATGGGCACTTGTACAACTGCTGCCTTCTCTGGGCCTTGTCTCACTTGCATCATTGCTCTATTTTGGCCACTCTTTGGAGACAGTTGCCTGTCTTTGCTGTCTCCTGATTAATTCTACCTGCTGCTTCATAAGGTGGAGCTTGACAGATAGAAATAGCCTGACTTTACCTAGAAAAATGGCACATGCTCCAAAGAAGATCATTAACCCTTTGTTTACCTTCTCCATATCTGCACCACGTCATCGTTTTCTGCCTCCACATCCCTCTATGTTCAATATTTACAATATTCTGTATGTGAAGAGGGATCCTTTTATTGGGTTGCTCTGTTTGGGCAAGTGCCAGCGTTTGGTACGTTATCGTTGTTATGTGAGCAGGCGACACGTGAAACACGGTTCAGGGGAGAAGGTGTGAATGTGGTGTTCTAATGCCAGGCAAAATGTAGCTATGGCAGCGCAGACAAACGGGGAGGTCGTGCTGGTGCTTTCCTTGGATGGTGTAAAGCCTCAGTCAGATGGGATGGTGTTGCCTGGAAGGACACTTCAGAAACAGAACGTGGATATTTTTAGGGGGAGGGGGGGATAATAAAAATAACAATTAGTACGAAAGTGTGTTTTTTTGCAGACATAGCTGAAATGTCATGTAGCTGCAGCTGACATATTGATTTATTGTATATAAAACTGTCCATGCCCATTTTTAGAAGTCTGATGATGCCTCTTATGCTGTCAAGAGGAAAATTCATGGAAAAAATGAGTTGCAAAAAGTATCCTGGATTATTTTGTACCCATATAGTGGCATTTTTGCCTATTTTTAGCGCAAATCGGCACAATCCAAACATGGACTCCCCAGAAGTGCTGGGGTGAGGGTGTCTTGCCTTCAAAACACGTTATATTTAAAAAAACCCAAACCCAAACAGCTGCTTTGTTCCTTAATGGGCTTGGATGGGGTTCAGATACCACTGCTGCTGTTTCTTGCCCAATCCAGAATTACCACTGAATTGCAGCTCCCAGTTTACTTTCCCCGGTTCTGGACCCTGGGGCTGGGGACCTTGCTACGGCTGTTCCCGTGGGTACAGACTAGGTGCAGGAGCCATGATCTGTAAGCTTTGGCCTCCACGCTGACTCTCCACAGTGTTTAATTAAGCTTTATTTCATTGAGGGAAGATGGCTGTGTCCGTTCCCAGGCCTCTGCTGAAACGGGACTGTGGCAGGTCCCCGATGCTCTCCTCACCGGGTGCCACGTGGCTTTGCTGTGGCCGGAGGCAGGGTGGTTTCTGGTGCCCCGGTCAAGGTTGCGAGAAGTGAACAGTGTTTCTGGTTGTTTGCAGCACACTCCAAAGATGAGTCAAGGACCTACCCTCTTCTCTTGTGGCGTGATGGGTAAGTAACAGAAACTTCTGCCTGTACTTCACCTCTGCTTCCGCTTCCTTATAGCAGTGGGTGGGAAGAGGCCCTAACTAGCTGGATCTCTCTAAAAAACACTCCTCTGCAGACCCTGTGGTGGGCATCCAACACCCTGTCCCACACAGAAGGACACCCAACCAACCACCCGCTAGTGGTGGCCATCACACCCATGCCACCCTCCTCCCCAGAGGTGATTGTCCCACCCCATTGCCATTGCTGAGTGAATTACTTATCTCCTTTCCCCTCCCCTTTGATGTATCTGCTTATTTTTAGAGTAACTCAGACAGCTGAGATCGTAACTGTTTTGAGATTGTGTTTGAGTATCCAGCCTATGACCGCGACCTGTGTCTGTTTGCACGATGCGAGTAACAAATATCAATATTATCACTAAAATGTTCTACCATTGGCACAAAGTGTTTGGATGAACCTCAAACAATAAGGAAAACGTCTTTTTTTTTTTTGCTTTTGATGATAACCACGGTATAGGATGTTGAATACCTTTTATGTCAGAGCTTGATAATAATTATTTGCTGAACAGACATCAGAATTGATGGGGGATTGGTGCCTTGGCCAATGATCCTGCAAAAACTGATAGTGCCAGAGGATGTGGTGTTAGATTGTGCTCTTTGGGTTTTGGAGGGGGGAGCCGGTTACTCGGCAGAGTCTCAAAACCCAATTAAAATTGTAGGTCAAGTTTGAGCCAAGCTACTTCTATGAAAGCCAATACTTTACAGACAAAGAGGCTGCCCCTTTTCTTCATGGACACAACTCTCATTAGCGTTAATGGGAGCTGAGCACAGGCATTGACAGGAGATATTTCCCAAGCTTTCTGATAACCCCAATCCTTGGGGAAACGGGGGAAGATGGAAAGCATTTGTTCTTTTTCAGATGGAACTCACAAGCTTCGAAGTCCAGAAGGGGTAGAAACAGCCCCTTCCCTTTCTCCTGCCTGTGAGACATGAGTGAGGAACAAAGAAACCCAATCAGATGGTTTTGTCTTGCACTGCGGCACTAGCAGGCTCTTCAACAGATAGGAAGAGTCCACGCCTAACTGAAAAGCAGCTTGTCCTTAAGAGCTTTTACAAGGCCTTTTCTAGTGCTGCACTGGTCTTTCTTGGCCACGAAATTATCCTCTTTCTGAGGGAACCAAAGGTCACCTCCTTGACCACAGCTTGCCATGTAATGGTCTTTGTCATGCCAGCCAAGAGAAGCCAGTCTCTCCAGCATCCAAGGGCATTGGTTGGCTTGGGTTTAATTTTAGGTGCCTTTCCCAAGTGGTCTTGTTGCCAAATGTGGACCACGGTCACAGACTAATCCAGCATCAAATCTTACTTGACTTTTTAAATAAGTCCCGTGGTTATAATGGTACCAAATACAAAACTGAGGCAGTATTTCAGGTCAAAGGTCTGAATCCCTGTTCTTGGAAAGCACTGAGATGAACAAACACAGTGAAGTTTGGACTGGCAGTGCAGCCAATGGAAGGCAAAAGCTTACAGACCTATGTACAATGCTGGGGAGATGGAGGAAATGGGCTCAATTTTCTGGGGTTTTAACCAGAAGAGGCTGAGGGTCTTAGCACAGTGTCTTCCTGGTTGCCTCTGGGGTGAGGGCAGCTTTGGGCAGGAAGGCAGCTCATGGCTGGTCTCGATGGCCGTGGAACAGCGAGGCAGAGGAAATCCCAGCCTCAGCCAGGCTGCCAGGAAGAGCATCATCCAAACACTGGAGCTTTCCACAGACATCAGCTCAGGAGCATTTATCTCCAGGAAGGTGAGGGAAGAAGCTGGATCAAAGCCGCCCACAGGCCGTGTAATGCACCGTGACCAAGACACCCAATCGGCCCAAGATGGCAAGGCTGGAGCTCTGCTTTACCCTGGCAAAAAGAGTAAACTGAAGCCCATGTAGATACCTTGTAAGGTACTAAACACCCCAAGAATCTGAAAATCGATTATAAATTGTAACATCACCCAATATATTGAGTAAACTTTATTAAAGACTTGATATTTCGGATGATGCAATGTTAGACCCACTTCTCAAGGTGACCTAAATAGTCTTGATTTTTAGATTTCTAAGGAATGCTCCTGCCAGTGTGATGATAATATTACTGAAATGATTGGGTTTTATCTTTACATAGCCCTTTACTGTGAGGAAGATGAAAGGAGAAATGCCTGAAACTATAAATTCAACTATTTCTTCTTTCCTTTCTCCTTGATGGGTCCTTGAAACACCTGGGAGTATAAGAATTGTCCTGTTATTAGATGTGGATTTTTCCTCCTATTTTCCTTTTCCTTGCCCTGCAGTCTCCATCGCATGTCCTCGCTGAAGATATGTGACTGTGCTAGAGAAAGGTGACAGCACATTAGAAAGTTAGGGCATAATTTTTGACTTCCTATATTGACTTTTTTTCTGTCTTTAGGTGGATGGCAGAAGAAAATTTACAATATATTAGCAAAGCATTGGCAGCATGGCCTAGCCTTTCCTAGCAGGTGTATACATATGAGGTTCAACAGGGCCAGGTCCCAGGTCCTGCACTTGGATCACAACAACCCTCTGCAACACTCCAGGCTTGGGGCAGACTGGCTGGGAAGTGCCCAGTGGAAAAGGACCTGGGGTTGTTGGTTGACAGCCAGATGAAGATGAGCCAGTGTGTGCCCAGGTGGCCAAGGAGGCCACCAGCAATCCTGGCTTGTGTCAGCACTAGTGTGGCCAGCAGGACTAGGGCAGGGATGCCCCCCCTGGACTGGGCACTGGTGAGGCTCCTGCTCAATCCTGGGTTCAGATTTGGTCCCCTCACTACCAGAAGGACATGCAGGTGCTGGAGCATGTCCAGAGAAGAGAATGAAGTTGCTAAAGGGTCAAGAGCACAAGTGTGGTGAGAAGCACCTGAGGGACCTGGGGTTGTTGAGCCTGGAGAAAAGGAGGCTCAGGGGAGACCTTCTGGCTCTCGACAGCTCCCTGAC
>JAAGNO010012202.1:0-26242 GCA_033439905.1 Ceryle rudis
CGCGGCGCAGGGACCTCGTCAGCCGGTTGAGCTGCTCCATGGCTCTCTCCATCCTCGGGGCGCCCAGCTCGAAGCCACTGATACCGTCGCTGCCACCTGTCCCCTCAGCCCATGACGGCGGCGACAGCGGCGGTGGCGGCAGCGCCACGGACGCTCCGCAGGCCGCCGCTAGCCCCCGGCACTCCGCACATGCTCAGAAGCGCGGCGACTTGTGCGCATGCGCGAGGGGCGGGGCCAGGGGGCGGGAGTCACGCGGCACCCGCAGGCCGCGCCTGTGGCAACGCGTAGGGGCTGGGGGGGTGGATTCGTTGTTGCGCGAGGGGACAAAAGAAAAGGGATGGCGAGGGGGCGGGGGTAAATCTCCCACACCTGTGGAATGCGGGTATTTAAACATCTACTTGTCACAGCTTTCGGGGAAAAAAAAAAAAAAAAAGAAGGGGACTGGACTGGACTGGACTGGACTGGACTGCTCTGTGAAGTCGGCTCTGTGGAGGGGTCCTGCCAGGGCTGCCTGCGCCTTGGCTCCTCATAGCGGGGCAGCTCTGCTGCCGCCCCTGCCCTGAAGCTGCAGCCAGGCTGCCGTGTTGGACAGAGAAGCCTCAGGCTGGGGTCAGAGGGGTTTTCACTGGTCAGGCTCTGGGAGCTTTAAACCTGAGGAGTTAGTGAAAGTGAAGAAGGAAGCGCGTAGCGAGGCTGACAACTGCGATTGATTTTACTTGAGCTTTCAAAATAAATATGGGAAAAGGGAAGATTTTGGAGCTGTAACCCAGAAAAAAGGAAGCAGCATTTAATAATAGTTACGATACATAAAGTAAGATATCATAAGCAAAGAACAAATGTGCATAAATTGTCAAGTCTCTTTGTGTTTCAGTTGTTGCTTCCAACTACAACAAAGCAGATAAAGCCTTTGAATCCAAGGAGATGTCATTATACTATGAGAAGAGACTAAGGAAAGACCAGTTAGGTGCTCTCATGTCAACATTGCCTCTTGAACTCCCTCCTAGAACTTGTCAAGACCTAGCTGAAATGGACTCCTAGAGGACAGGAGGGGTTCAAAAAGAGCAGGTGTAGTACTTGCCAGTGTGGGGGAGGAAAACCCAAGGATTTATCAGCAACTCCTTCTAACTTAAATTCCAGCAAAAGTGCCACAATGAAAAATACATGTAGACACCTAGAATTGTGCAAGTAAACAGCTGCCAGTGTGAGTCTGTCAATTCCTTTCTCCCTCTGTCAGGCTAATGCATGTTGTCAAGTGTGAAGAAGCATTCACTGTTGAGTATTTTGGCTCTAGTGATGCTGCAAGTTACTTACGTCATCTGGGCAAGCCGGGGAAGTGTGGGTTACATGAAGATGCTGTAAAGGGAGAATGTAAAAATGGTGTCATAATTATACCCTAGTCGGTGGTTGTCAATGATCTGCTTCCAAGTGCAAGGAAGTGTGTGAGAATCCAGAGGGATCCATCCTGATCTGATTCTGTGTGATGGTTTCATTGTTTCAGTCTGTGCAGTGTTTGATTGAGAAAATGCCGTAACTCCAACCTGGAAAGGTAAATTGGAGAAAGGAGATCTAAGAATTGGAAGAAGTTCAGAAAGGACAACAAGGACAATCAAGAGAGAGGGTTGGCTTCCATGCAAGTGGGAGCTGTGTTGGAACTCTGCTACCTGGAAAAGAAACACCGTCAGAGGAGCATATGAGAGGAGTGATGTAGATCCACTGATCTTACTTTGGGATGAAGGGATGACTAGATGACCACCTTGGAGTCCTTTCCTAAAATTCTGTGGAAAATACTAGACATTTATTATTTATATCACAATAACACTGAACACTCTTTGAACAAGAATTCCCAATCACAAAAATAAGAAATTTACAAAGTATAAAAAGTCCAAAATGCAATTAAGATAACTTTAAGTGAACATACAGAATTGTTGAGGAGGAAAAAAATTATCCAGTGAATTTTAATGTTGTAGCAAAGACTGATGGAATGGTCTGAAAATGGAAAGAAAAACAAAAAAATCTTCCTTTTTTCAAAAATAAATATTCCAAATACCCACGGGATTGTGAAAAAGAACTACGTTCATGTGTAATGATGTGCTACTTTTCTGTTTTGAAGATACTAACAAGCTGAACAACAAATGGAGCTATATCAATGTGTAAATGAGATACCAACTAGCAACTTTTTTTTTTTTTCCTCAGCAAAATTAATTATTTAAATGCAATTTTAATAACTGTTGGTTTGTTTGTTAGATGTGTGTTTCTACTGGTTTGCATTACAGGAAATATTGTAGTAGATTAGAAATGATCTAGTATATGGCAATACCTAGTTCCAGATGACAAATTTAAGTCCATAACTGCTTAAGGTTTACTTTTTTGGTCTCTCAAGAAACAGGGAAAAGAAAGATTAGTGTTCTGCATCAATAAGATTCTGTGTCAAACTAATACCTACTAGATATGTGGTGGCTAGACTCCAGTCTTTAAGAAATTATCAGGTGGCTTCTAGTCCTTTTATCAGATTTATTTTTCCCAGTGTTTTTTAAAAGGTAATTGATCTGTGGATTGTGCAGACAAGGTCTGCGAATTTAACACACCCCAGTGATGATGAAAGGAGATTGTGCTTCCCAGGGATCAGACTTAGCTTACAGATAGCAGATAAAACGGAGTAGTTGTTTAAATTCTAAGACAGCCCTTAACAAGAGAAAAAACAAAACAGAAATCACATGGTGATTCAGAGGAGGAAAACAGGTTGCTAACTTGCCTACATATCTTAAACCCCCCCCAAAAACGGAGACAAAAACACCACCAAAAAACCAACAACAACAACAAAAAAAAGCACATATAATAACACTGCCTGATCTTCAGAAAGCTCCTAGGTACCTGGATGACCCTGAACTCCCCTGGTAGATGAGAGCAATTGAGCTATTCCATCTGAAAGTCAGTCAGTTAAAATATCTGGAGAATGCTAAGAGGGTGCACACGGTGAATGACCTTCAGCACTGCGAATCATTGTCTCCGTTGGTCCGATAGCCTGAATATCAACTTTCAAGAATGTTGCAAAGTCCATCTGCTTTCCCAAGTGTTTTGTTTTATTGGTGATCAAATTGTATTTTTTAGTTTTGAGTAACAATTTAAAGCTGTTGGAATTAAGAGCAGAGAAGAATTACATCTTTTGAATATTATGGACACATGTCTGGGCAAGCTGGCTCAGAAAAAGAGTTACAAAGAGAAGCCAGAAGAATGGTCAGTGATGTGGAATGGCTCGCCTATGAGATTAAGCATGTGAAAAGGGTAGATTCAACTGGACGTGATAAAGATTTATAAAATCTTAAACTTTTACTGGTGTAGAGAAGGTGACTAGGAAATGATGTTAACAGGCAACAAGCTTAAAACGAACATGTTGCAGAGGCCAAGGTGCAGAGTGTGTTCCAATAAAAATGAAATAGTTCATGGAGTATGAGGTCATCAGCGTATTTTAGGCATGGTGGGTGTAGGTGCAATCAGACTCAGTTGCTGAGCTACAGACTTCCTCAACCAGGTGTGAGAACCAGGTAAGGAATCACACTGTGCACACCCTGTTCCCTAAACTCTGTAAATATGAAAGAGATGTTAGAGGTCATATTCATCATCCATGGCTGGACACAAGAAGCCAGACGGGCCTTAGGTGTTATGACTGTTCTACCTGGAGCAACACATGCTCTGGCCTGGCATTTTTAGATCCATGTGGTTGTCTTTGCTGATCTCCGCAGAAGAGCAGATGTGCCTATCCATGTCTTTGTTTGCAAAATGATAGTTTCTCCTTCCCTTGTTTGCAGAGTTCTGCTACCTGGATTGTACCACACTTTCCCAGACCTGGATGGCATTGTTGCCAGGACAATGTTCACCTGCAGCACTTGTACAGAACACTTTCTCTAAGTGTGGAGGCTTGGGCGTAAGATGAAAAATGGGTCCTATACCTGCCTTTTAGAACACAAAAATGAAATACTTTTTTAAATATTACGTGAGAAAACGTGAATTATTTTGCTGCAAATACTTGATGGAGTAGAGGAACCCTTTCAACAGGAATGTTAGCCAAACTTGAGTTTAATCACGTCTCTTCTGGCAGATAATGGAAGAAGCAATAGGGTATAAATGAGGTGTCATCACATTATTCATGGTTTTGAAATTCATCTTGTATCACAGTGTACCTCTACTGGTCCAAAACATTCTATACTTGTCTTTTTCTCATTCTTATTTCATTGGAATTAAGAAAGAAAGAAAGAGGACCACCTATAGAATGTCTTTGTACTTACCTGTTCCTCAGAGAAAATAGTATATGAGTTATTTAGGTAAAAGAAAGAGTATAATGCAACTCCTCCCTCCTTGGTCTACTTCTGTAGGTGAGGCAGCAACACTTCACATTCAGCTCTGCCAACAGCAGCTGAAGCTTCTGGTAGAAACAAACAGTATTAGTGTGCTCTTAAACAGAGACAATCTGTGAGCATATCCAGAGCTGTTGCCTTTTATTCCAAGTTTGGAGTATTTAAGGTTGTTCAGGGGCTAAGGTTAGAGCTTGCTCCAATTTCTAAATGGCCTTACTAGATGTCTACCTTTAGCACATATCCGGGGCTAAACTGTAGCAGTTGGTATATGTTGCCATATGGCCCAACCCAGCCACCGAGCCAGCTGGGGGAGCAGAAAGCAGGTTACACCTGCAGGAAGGAGCAGACACAGCAGATCAGCAAGGCATGTGATTCCATATACACCATATTCAGCATAAACCTGAGGGATCACAAGGGTCAAGCTCTCTTCTTCAGTGGCCAGCATCCGAGATCTGTTCATTCTGCCTTTGATCTTGATCTGCGCATTCCTGAATCCAGTTCCCATCTGGCACTGAGTCCAGTCTGGGGTTTCCCCAGCATTGGCGGTGACTGTGATGTAATTTCCATCAGGGTGGGGTTCAATGTTGCGTTTGTATATATTTGTATATATTTAATGATATTATTCTTATTTTCATTAAAGCTGTTTTAGTTTTCTTTCCCAAACCTCAACTCTCTCTCCCTAATTCCTTTTCTCTTCTCCTTTGGGAAGGGAGCAGGGTTAATAGAGAGCATCTGTCATTCGTCTAGTGGCTGGACCAGTCCTAACCCTTGACATAAAGGTATGCAATTAAATGCAAAACATTACAAATTCTTATGTGTTTAGCTTCCTGTTCAGACCTAAATGCAAAATATCATATAATATGTTACAATATGGAGGGACACATGTTCAAAAGTTAAAGCATTGTTAGAGCAGTGATATACAATCCGTAGTAAATTTTGTTTTCAATAGAGAATGTTTTCCAGTCAAACACTGGCTGCACTGCGATCTGCAGTCAGAAGGGCAGAAATACTACTAGAGAGCAGGTAGACAGCGAAGACATTACAACATAAACTCTTGCTCTTACTTCAGCCAGAGTTCCTTGAGTTTATTGTGGTTTTAGGACTTTTTCTTAGTTCTTCGAGGGACACAGAATGCAGAGAATCAATGGTTGTTACTTTCCATTTCCATGCTCGAGAAAGAAGGGAAGGAGGTTACGCACTACTTGACTCCTTTCGCTAGCAATGAGCTATACAGTCTCCCAACCCTATGTGCAAGGTCTTCCTTGATCTAAATAGAGGGTCTTCCACTACCTATCTCATGAGGTCTGCTATCCTACAGAGTAGGAAAAACATGACCCTTTTCCCTGATGAGTCAGGGAAGATGGTCAGCCAAACCCCATGACTAATTTTGCTCCTGCATTTTTTTGACCCTGTTTCAGGTTTTCTTGCACAATCTCATTCTACTTGTCACAATGTTTCCAGACAGATAGGACACATTGATGGACATTTTCAGCTTTGAAGCCTTATTCCTTCCACTGTAGCAGAAAGAAGTCCACAAGGAAAAGTATTTTCTGAAGTCTAACAACTCCTTTGGTTGATGGGAGTATAAAAATTCAAGGAACAAAAATCCAGTGGAGGCCCAAAAGCAAAGCAGGCAGTGTTATTGTGATCTCAGTGGTCAGCGTCAGTGGTCACAAATTTCAGTGTCATTTTCAGAGGCTGACTTAAACTCCAGCTGGTTTGAGAGATGTATAAATGGCTAAGGGTCTTTCTTTTTAGTAGACTACTTCAGAGTAGACATCATCATCATCCAAAACAATTTCAGCTCAACCCTATGAGCTGTTAGTATGTCCTGGGAAATTCTTATTTGAACAATGTGCTTTCACAATGGTGTTGCTACTACCGATGCTTTTATTGACTGCCATGGAGAATTAAGCACCTCCAGGTGGTCATTAATTCTATCTAGTTTAGAAATTGGCATTACGCAGGGATGAAACACCTCCTGAAGTGTCTACAATACACCTGTAGTAACACTGGATCTCAATCTGAAAACTTTTAAGTGACTAAAAGTAGCCGAAAGTAGTACAAATAGCATTCTCAGGGGAGACCAGAGATAGACCGTCTCTCTTCAAAAAGATGGTGTCATCAAAACAATTAGAGCTGTGGAGCTTGTGGTTTTTGTTTTTTTTTTGCTATGTGCAAAGTCTTCTTAAGAGATAAAAATTATTTTACTTTCAAGATGTGGAGGAATGCAGATTGTTGTCAGTACTAAGTAAAAATAAAAACTTTCATCTATGTCAATGTTTTTCCCTATACATTCTTCAGACAGACATACAAAATTATAAATTCTTTAAGCTGATTAGCCTATAGCATAGAAAAAAAGAAAAAAAAGAGACGTCTTGATATTGATGTTTCTGGTTTTAAACCCCCAAGGATATTTATGGCATAAAAACCTCAGTGAACTTTGAATCTCATTTTTTGTTACACCTTGTCTGTTATTAGGGATTTTTCTCTGGACAGTACTGAGCCCAAGCAACCAGTCCTAAATTGGGTCTTTTGGGCATCACTGGATGCCAAAATACAGGAATTAAATAAATGTGTGGGAACCTGCATTTCAGGTGGATTCCGTTGTTTTCTTTTACACACACACACACACACACACACAAAAAAAAAAAAAGAGAGATTCTGCTAAAGTTCAGATTCACTTTAGAGGACCCTGTTCATTTACTGGCAAACTATGAGAAAAAAACTACTTGGAAAAAAAGTTCACATACCTTCAGAAAGGAAAAATACCATTAAACAGAAATAGGCACAAGAGTATCTCTTTTTTGTTCCAGTTTGGTTTGTTGTTGTTTTTTTTTTTTAATCTGCCACACATACTGAGGGAGCAGATAACGGTAGTTCATGTTTCATCAAGGAATGAACTAAAAATCTAAGAGCGTATGGTATTTTTGTGAGATACTCCAGACAGGCAGGCATGATCCAAGGTGCTTCCCCCTGCACTTCCATTAACTGTGATTCCCTTCCCTAGCAGTTGCCTCATGAGTGCAATTTGAGTCCTTCATGGAAGCTGCTCTGCCAGCAGAGATTTTCTTCTCTACTGCATTGCAGTATTAGGAGTCAGCACATCTTTGGAGCGTGGCTTGGAGCCATTTTCCCCAACAGTCATATGCTTCTTGTGGGCTGAGACACGCCAGCAGTCTGAGGTTGGAAACTGCCTGCATCTTCTGTGCAGGAACTTGCCTGTGATGAAGATGAGGCTGTGTAATAGAACACCTTTGCAGAATGATAGCAGAGCTCAACCTAATTCACAGAGACCTGCTTCAGTTTCTCTCCTCTTTCCTGTGTTACCATCAAAGAACATAAAACATTCACAGAAAACAAGCCCGTGCTGGTTCCCTTCTGCCTCTGAGAAGACTGCTCTTATTGTTGGAGAGATGCTCTTAGAGACCGAGGAAGTCAGATAAAGCCGCTCCAGATAGAGAACTGTGCACAACCCCAGTGAAAACAGTGATGAAGGATCTACGCATACAGATTCCACTACTGACACAGCTGCATGTTTGCACCGTACACTTCTTTGCACAGCTGTATTTTAGTACATTCGATGATGCGAAATCATACAATCATAGAATGCACTGGGTTGGAAGGGACTTTAAAGGTCACCTACCCCAACCCTCCTGCAGTAAGCAGACATACCTCTAACTAGATCAGGTTGCTCAGAGCCTCGTCAAGCCTGACCTTGCATGTCTCCAGGGATGTGGCCTCCATCACCCCCTTGGGCAACCCGTTCCAGTGTTCCACCACCCTCATAGTAAAGAGCTTCTTCCTAATGTCCAATCTAAATCTACCCTTCTCTAGTTTAAAACCATTGCCCCTCGCCCTATTGCTACATGCCCTTGTAAGCAGCCCCTCCCCAGCTTTCTTGTAGGCCCCCTTCAGGTACTGTAAGGCTGTTATAAGGTCCCCTGGAGCCTTCTCTTCTCTGGGCTGAACAACCCCAGCTCCCTCAGCCTGTCCTCGTAGGAGAGGTGCTCCAGCCCTCTGATCATCCTTGTGGCCCTCCTCTGGACCCGCTCCATCAGGTCCATGTCCTTCCTGTGTTGAGGGCTCCAGAGCTGGATGCAGTGTTCCAGGTGAAGTCTCACCAGAGCAGAGTGGCAGAATCACCTCTCCTGTAGCAGAAATGCTACAGTAGTTAAGACTTAACAGTGACCTTTTCAGGGTATATTAACCGTGTATCATTGGATAGATAGGCTTTATACAAATATACATGAATCCTTTTTTTTTCAGACAGTTTTTGGATTCCAAAATGTATCTTTAACCTTTTTGTCAATAGTATTGAGGGTAAGAAAATGTAGCATTAAGCTGTTGTCACTTTTATCTGTTACTGGGACTGGAAAGCAATCATTTCACTTGCATATCCATCTTAAAAACAATCAATGCAACCTCACTTTGTTGTTGATGGGCTTTATAGGACAATAATACTAATATGGATTATGTCCACATTTCTTTCTACCGCCAAACGTACTCTGAACGTGGCTGTGTTCAGATTTGAGTTCTGAGCCTCATTATTTGTGCTATAGGTGCTAAAGCAATACTAATAGAGGTTATAATAATAATAATAAATCTAACAAAATAAGATCTATTATTTCTATGTCTTTTCTTATTTTTGAGGAATATTATCCTATGTAAAAAGACGCTGGTTTTATAATCACTTCATGGGATTTCTTAAAACCATTTTAATGTCTTCTTTTAATGGACAAACCTAGTTCCCTAGATAACACCGGAAACCACATTATAGAAAAGTACAAATTGTGTATACTTTGACTGGGTTTCTTTTCATCTTACTATGAAGACATTTCATCAAGGGGGGAAATTCATTCAGAGAAGGCTTTGAAAGCACTGCAGTTCCTTTGATTCTGCCAACTAACAGGTAAGCAGCTGTGGGTCAGGACATCAGAGAAACTCCCCATCACTTATTCTGGTTCTATTTTATTTGCATTGTTCAACTATTGAAGTCTTTCCTTCGATTTCTTTCCTGCTTTGCTATATGAACTCTACTAAACCCCGCTTTCTCTTTCTGAGATTTACGACAGTCCTGCAAAGACATACAGGTCTTTTTAATATTTGTTTTCATTCTCATTAGAACCTAAGGGTAAAAATGTTATTGTGTATTTTTATGACCCACATGATTTACACTGACTCTCAACAACATTTCTAAACTAAAGTACCATCAACTACAGTTTACGCAGCATCCATTTCTATTCTCAGTGGAGCCGTTACTGCTACTTGACACCTACCTACATTTCCTTAACGCTGAACTGCTGCAATTTCTCAGTAATAAAGTGTCCAGGCTTGAAGATGCATTTTTTAACTCTTAATACATTTATGCTCCTGGTCTGAAGCAACTCTTGTCAGTCACATTCTATTTCTGCTACCTTTCAGTTGTATTAACATTTCAAAAGAAAGTTTTACTGTGTCTTAGAACAAATCCACAGTGCCCAAGGATTACAGTGAAGATTCTTTGAACTATTTTCATAATGCCATAGCTCTTAACTTTGTAGTATCTTTACTGGAGCTTGAAACTATGTCTCCTATTTAAAAAACCGGCATCACTATTGTTTTAGTAAAACCTATCTTCTGCACAAAGCATTTTTGAGCAGAGGATACCAAAGAGAGAGGAGGACATAGACTCAAGCCTTGACAGTTCTGCTAATCATGCTCCTCTGGTATTGTCCTAAGTGAAAAGCCAACTATTTAAATATCTGCTTGCGCAATAAGAAGTCAATAATCATTCTGTCCTTGTCTGTCTAACTTTGGTGATGCCATTAAGTCTTGTAAGACTCTTGCTGGCCGTCACGATTTCCCTACCACCTCTCTGGTTAGTTGTGTTTGCAACTTTATTCTGCGCAGCTGCAGCTCTCTACAGATGTGAGGCTTTCTTTCTCCAGAGAACTGTGGCAATTTCTTTATATTCTCTCATGTTTCTAGAGTATGCATATTTATAGTTCCGCAACAGTAATCATGACTTAAGGTCCTGTAATGCATTATCTCTGTATGCAAGCAGACATCGTAATAAGGAAACCTGCAAGGTGAACAGTGCTAAACCTTACATCCCAAACAACAACCTAAACATAATAAATTAACAGTGAACCTAATTATTCTGTTGAGTTTGATGCAAATTTAGAGTTTATGATACGCTGAGATTTTCTTTATCTGTCCCTGTTTCAGGTCCTTTTTATCTCTGTAAAAACTGCATTCAGGCTGATACTATGTGTTGTCATTCTACAATTGATTATATTTTGAAGGACAAGCAAAATATATTCATATTTTCCTGATCAGCTAATCACCTTCTTGGAAGTGCATTAAAACTGGGCTACTTTTAGTTGTTGGGGGACAAGGGAGCATTCCGTTGTTCAGAAAAGGAAGGCAATCTCCTTTCTTTTCTCAAGCAAATAAATAAATGAGTTAATTACATACATGTAAGAAAATAGTGGGTTGATCTACCCTTAGTAATAACTGCAGATAATTGATCTGGTGTTTCTCTGCTATTTGCTGCTGCTGCTGTACAGGTGGACTCGTCTTGGCACCCTGAACCTCCTGTAAAGTATTGCTGCAGAAGTTATTGATTGGTGCCCGTGAACAAGCTAATGTAAGTACCAACATAAGAAAGTTTCAGATAAACATCCAAATTACTTTTCACCTTTGTATCAGCATATTGCAAGTTGCAAATTGCTTTCCAAGAAAGAAACTTCTACCTTAAAATTCAGAAGAATATGAAGCTGTATCCTCATATTATAACAACATCCCTGAGATTAAAAAAAAAAATGCGATCACTGTACTCTGGAGACTGGTAATAACAGTATTTTATCCTCTGAAATGGATCCTATTTTGCAGATATTGGAGGTGTGTATTTTTTGCTTGCACCACAGTAAAATACATGATAAAACTTTGAAACTACCTTGATTAAATAGAGGCAAAAAGCAGGCCTTGCTGCACACATTCTGATGGATGCTGGTAGCTTTTAACTCACAAAAGACAGAACACCATTAGAGAGATTTTCAAATTAAAGTATACTCCCTTGTTACTCTAAGCCAATGCCTTTAATTTTGTTCAGTGTTCTAGGGTTGGATTACTAACAGTTTTCAAAATATTTAAGGTTATAAAAGTATGTAAACAGAGACATGTTAAACAGGGCTATGATTGCAGTGTTAAGAATGCTTTCGTACATTAGCAATTCAAAACCATAAAGCTCTGGAATAAAAAAGGAAGTAAATTTTGATGTCAGTGTTACATCTTTTCTCAGCTCCCTGTTGAGCTTACTGAATAATTTTCAGAATCGTGTAGCTAATAAACAATCGGTGACATAGAGAAGTTGTAAAATAGCTATTTAAATTCAGAAATTCAGTCTTTTCTAGGAAACTCAAGCAGAAGGTGGCATACAAAAAGCAACCACAAGATGTCAGCCTTTATGAATTACTGTAGATTATTCTGCTTGGCCCCTTCCTGATAAGTAACTAGATAAGGAAAAACTATCGGGTTGAAAATTTTGTGGAGAAAGTAACCGAAGCATAATATTCCTAAAAATAATTCCTATAATATTCATAAACATATTGAGAAAAACGAATGATCTGCTCCAAATATAGTCCCCATACACATTTATTTCTACTAGGAGGAAAAAAAAAAAAAAAAAAAAAAGCTGAAGATTTAACCCCTCTGCTTAACAGGAAGGATGTAGCAGGGATTTGTCAATCCCCATTTGCCCTTTTTTTTACACTCTTTCTCTAAGCATCTGCTGTCAGAGCTGGGGTATCAGACTTAAAGCTTTTTCATGTACAGCTGGTTTTATTTTCATAATATTCTTGACCTTATTCTCACCCTGCAGTTCTGAATGCTTTGTAAGATAATAAGAAAGTCCAATTTCCATTTCCAGTCCAGGTTTGGAGACATCTAAGTGACAAATATTGATCGTTGCACTTGGAATACTTTGCAATCTATTCCCCCCTAGTTCGCCGTTTGAAACTGGGAAAGGAGTTGTGCTCTCAGTTGCTTTCTTCGAGGGATGCTTTATTGGCCTGTAGCTACTCACACGAGCAATTTCTTGTGTTTCACGAGCAATTTCTTGTGTTTCGTACCAGTTGCTCACATTAGCCAGGTTCGCCATTAGCTACTGCCATCAGTCACAACCTCCCGTTGTTGTTTCTGCTGGATGTTTATGCTGTGCTGCTTTGCTCTGGCCTGGAGCAAAACTGCTGACTGCTTCTGTGTCTCTGCTCAACACTTTTTTTTCTGCTATCCATACGGCCTTGCAGTTGTGCCTAAAAAGTTGAAGTGATACCCAGGATCTGCACAGAGACCTTGCCACAGTTGGCAAATTTCCCAGCGGGATTTACCCATGCTCTGGAAAAACAGGCAAAACACCAGAAGATACTTTGACAGATTTTCTCTTGGTTTCTTCGTTGTGAGATGGAATATTTGCTCCCGTATCTGCTCCCTTAGCAATCACAGGTAGTTTGCCCAGGACGCAGGTAAAACCCTTACACTTCAATATGTAGCTGAAACACCCCGAGGCACCACAACTCTTAGCAGCAAATTAAGCCCTGAACCTTTCCTTTCACCGTCTCTCAGCTCACTGCAGGCAGGCTCTAGGCTCCCATTTTACAGGGTTCTCACGCAGGCTGTCGTCCTTCCCTGCACCTCACGCCTCCAGCCTTATAAACCACCTAACTGAAGTTGACTCGTGTCATTCAGCCATTAAGTGAAAGCACTTTTTAGTAAAGTTACTTTGGCCATAAAATTTCATTCACCTGCTGTGTCTTCAGGTTTCATAACACACCATTTGATGGTTGTCAGTCTCCCTTGGAGCATTTGCTTCTGCTTTATGAAAAGAGCATGCATCCTAATATGAAGATAAAAGATGCTGTGGGGCTTGGCTCTGGGATTTTGAGTGGTGAGAAGCCAGCCAAGAGCAGACACTCCACCCTGCAACTGCCTAATACTACCCCTCAAGCAGGGACAGCCAAAACACTCATACAGGACAAGGAGGGAGTGGTGTGGAGCTCCACTGGTGCGGAGCTTCCAGAAGTCTGAATTTTCACCCCATGGCTGAAAGTCACCTGCCACCTGGGACAAGCAAGTCTGTAAACATAGGTTACTTGTGTGCCTGGTTTAAAGGTGGCTGATGTTCTGCTGAGATCTGCTCTGTGCTTTGTAAGGTGAATGTGTTATGGTAGGATGTTTAAAAAATTAAGAGGGGAAGTGTTTTGGATATTAAAGCTTCTTCCTGAAACATCACTTACTATAACGGTATCCCTTTCTTATTGTAAACTTTTGCAAATATTAAAAGCAAAAAGGTAAAGGATGAAGAGCTGTTGTTTCTTGTTTCTCTCAACTTCTATCTTGTAATTTTTCTGGAGTCTGTCTGGGTTTTGACACAAAATCAGTTCCTTCTTGTGTACTTTCTCCTCTGAAAAGCAATCAGACAGACTGACCACTACTGCAGTCTCGAGGGTTATAGAGTCATAGACTCAGTAGTTAACACACATGGATTTAGTACTTATCAGGTATTTTGTAATGAGTACCACTGGAGAAATAAAATGTTTGCAAGGCAATGAAGTACCAGAATTTATCTAAAAATAGGTCTGACATAGATACTTTCTGCAGGAAGTCCAATGCTTCCAATATAAAACCAAATTTTCAGACCAGTCAGTTAATTGTGTTTGTATATTTCAACATTTCTAAACACAGTCTATTAGAACTTGCCATTTAAAGAGTTTGTTCATGTCACAAAGTTGATTAGTGTAGCTCCGCAGCTCTTAGACCAGAAGCTCCTAGAGCACTTGGTTTCATGGGTAACTTTACATTAGTCAGTACAACCCAAGCTCAGGTTTCATTGAAGGCAGCTAATAGAGTTACTGTATTCCATTAAAGAGAGGCTTCTTTACATGCCTGATGCTTAATCAGCTTCTTAAATGTTATTTGCTCGTTCACCTGTTCTCAGTATGTGATTTTCTAGTTTTAGCATTTTAAGACAAAGTTACAGATTGATGTTGCTTTCAACATCAGTTTTAACTATTGACTGTGATAATGACAATGTGTTCCTTCCCCCCATGGCAGGACTCTAATTCTCAATCCATTTCCTGCCCTGCATTCCTAAGCTTACCCACTGCATTCCTTACCTTCCTATTCTGCCAATTTTTATTTTAAAAACATGCCTACCCACAACCACTACCCTCATCCTTCTCCTCTGCATCAGCTTCCAGCATCATTTTGGGCCTTCAGAACATGCACTTATGAGCAGAAAAGAAAAGAAACCAACCCATGCCCAGTGAGACATGTAGAGTTACCAGTTTTCTGTTGCAGTTTTCCTCCTTGCACTGTAGCATTTCCCAGAGGGCAGGATGTGGCTTAGTAGTGTGTCTAAAGAGCTAGCCAGGCAAGTAGGGATGTTCTGTACATTAAGATAAGGGGGTTTTAATAGCTCATGGCAAGGCCATGGAAGGATGGAATTCTTAGCAGTATCCTGGATTTGGCTTTAAAAAAAAAAAAAACAGCCAAACAAACAAAAAACGTTGTTAGATTTCTTTTTTAGGTTTTCCTGTACTACATGAAACCCATATTTGAATCTTGAAATTTTCAGATTTCTCAACATCTTTGTCACCTGCTTTTTTCTCCCTGAATTTGGACACGTGACAGGGTTCCCATGGCTTGCTCCCTTCTTGAAGCACTGGATTGTGAAACAAAGGGTCTGCTGAGGGGCAAAACTGTAGCTGGGAAGTCTGGTTTCCATCGCTTACTGCTGGTTGCTCCTGAAGCTTGTGCCCTCCCTTATACTTCTTGCCTTATGCAGCCTTTCAGCTGCACCGGGCCTATGGGACACTGGAGCCAGGGAACAGATGCAGGCTAGCTTGGGGATATATCCTGGAGGTAGCTGATTGTTTGGTACCATGGCTTGGGAATGGGGGACGGGGGAGGTTGAGCAAGTGTCAGCTTTAAAGGATGATTTGACATACTTAGATTTGAGAGAAAAGATCATTCATTTTCTGTTAAACACTTTCTAAACACCTGACAAACCTCAAGCACCAAACCAGAAGTAATAATGATAATAAATGGTAACTTAATTTCTTATTATACTATTTTTTCTTTCTTTTCTTTACCTTTGGGTTATGTCTGTTGCCAAAGAATTCAACTTTATGAGTGAAAGCAACTTTGTAAATGAAGAGTTAATCATCTAAAACATACATATGGTTGGGAAAAATAGCTGTGTAGAACACCCTGTTTTGACACCCTTGCTTACATCATCATTTCATTAATTTCCTTGGAGCAAGGCAGGGCTGCGGATCCTGGGAAGAGAGGAAGGGGTATGCAAAATGAGAAGCAGAATGTTTTACATCACGCTGAGCTATTATTTAGGCTATTACTCATTTCCCTCTTTGGGGCCACCTAAGAGAAATTGGTGAGATCAACAGTCTACTTCATACACTGTGGAAAAACCCTCCTATTTACAGGTCAGTTCTTCTGAAGACAGTGTTTGTATAAAAAAGATTATCCCATGGAAAATGAAGCTATGATAAAAGCAGCTATGCTAAAGTGCTCGAAGACATTAACCGTAGTCAAAAAGTGGCACACAGCCACAGACCATTTGGCAAAGTTTTCTCACACATTGGTTATTTGTAACTTGAGTTACAGAAGCGAGGAAAAGTGACACTCTCCAGTGAGCTGCTGCCTGTAATATGTATGGGATGCCAGAGAGAGCACTTGACAGTAAAGAGCGAGGACACAGTAAGCCCATGATGTTAGTGGCTGTGTGGGACAAGAAGACAGGAATGCACAGGAAACAGCAGCAGCAGGCTACAGGGAGATAGGTGCTACAGAGGAGTTTAATTTATTGCCAGCTGCCGCCTTCCAGGGACTGGAATGAGGTTCCCATGAACAAACACTATGAGCAGAGCCCTGTGTTCGGGCCACAAGTCCTTCCTACATTTCTGGGTGGCACAGAACACCAGGACCCTGCTCTGTGGAGCTGGCCCAGAGGGACGGAGGAGAAACCTTGAGTTTTGAAACTTTCATGTGCATATGCAAGGAAGTTTAGGTCATGATGTCAAGAGCCTTCTGAGCTGTCACATAAAAACTGCTAAGGCAGCCTAGAACCTGCAGACTCTGCTTGGCTTCTGCTTCCCCTGGCAAGTTTCACAGCTGACACAACTGCTGGAATGAGACGTGCCAGGTCTCACATTAACAATATACTGCATTACCTACATATAAAAATATACAGTTTGACAGACCTATGGCAGAGCACTGGGATGTTTTCACTTCTTGCAGTGACCTAGTTCCTGACTGTTCATAAAAGCAGACAATAGCTATTTTAATCTGAAACTCTAAGTTTTGTACAATACCTAAATAATTAATCAAGCAGCAAAAATTATCATCTAAACATACTCATCCACAAAGATACATGCAGACATATATATGCAAGTGAAATATGCTATTTTTTGTCTCTGTCCTTAAAAAAAATCTCCTCAATAAAACTGGAACAGAGGTTGGATAATATTTTTGTCAGTTTTCTATTTATAGCAAGGGCGTTGGATAATGAGCAGAATACTCTTCCTTGTGAGCAAGGGAATCAGAATACAGCCATAAGGAATTAATGTCTATTTACACACAAATTACGCTCTTACACAAACATTGAAATAGAGCATTGGGGAGATATCTGTCCCCATGGAGGGCCAGATTTTTATAGGGATATGTGTGTTAAAAGTTCTTCAACACGTTATTAAGCAAAATCGGATTTCTGGATATGCTCTCTGCAGAACTTATGTGCTCCAAAGATTTAATGTCTGTATCTAATCCTGATTATTCCTAATCTTAAATCAGAGAAAATCCTCCCCTCCTCTCTGCAATCACCTGATCTTGATTCCTAGATTACCTTATAAATACTTAATTGCTTATTAACATGAATCATCTCCTTCTCTAAATATATGTTTTACATAAATAGGGCCTGTCTTTCATTTTCTCAATCCTAAGTGTTGCTCTCTTATGCTGTTATGTCTCCTAGGTATTCTCAGTGTGCTGAAGAAGAAAACAGCTGGACTCATCTAATTTCTGAACATTTTTCTCCTGATCCAAATGCAGAGCAAGTACATGTGGAAGCCACATCGTAGATCTGAGAGAACCTGCACCCACCCAGCGTGCACACGGCTGTGCTGATCTTACCCTCCCCGGAGCCTCTCTGGGTAAATCAGTGCCTGGGACTGTTGCCGGGCACTGGAACTGAAGTGTCTGTATTGCTAAATGGTTGAAGAGGTTTTGCCCAGGCACACCTCTCCCAAGCAATTCCCAGCCATAGTGCAGAAACTGGCCAAGGCCAGTGACCATTTACAACAGGGCATGCTTATGGCCACTCTCATTTAGGAACTAGGGTCAGTGCTGGCTGTTTTGTCAGCCCCAGAGAACTGCTACTAATTAATTGACTAGTGAACCCATTCCTTCATGGATGAAATGTCAGTTCATTTTATTTTGGAGAGCTGATGATGGATCCTAACAACAGGAATCACAAGCATCCCACAAGGCGTGATCTCCACACAGGCACCATCTCTTCCAAGGGCAGGCAGCAATGATGCCTGATAGTATTTGCACGGGCAAATGCTACATTTTCCTGGGTAAATTAGTGGAGAAGAAAGAACAAATAGAAAATGTCACTGCACCACTGAATACTGTGGGCAGTTCTGCCACCTCACTCAGCTCAGAAAGGATATAAAAGGATGTCAGGGATGGTCAATGCTATGAAACTGCTCCCATCTGAGGAGTTTCTAAATACTCAAAGACAAGGATGGGGGTGAGGAAGAAGGTATACAACTATGTAAAGTCAAGAATAGCATGGAAAAGGTGCACACCAAGTGATTATGAAGCTTCGAGTGAAATTTCCAGGCAGCATTCTGCATATGAACAAAAGGAAGGCTTATTTCAGACAGCACATAGGAAACTGGGACTCATTGCCACAGGACAGTGTGGTAGCCCAAAGTTCACAGGGGTTCTAAAAGCATCTAGAGAAGCTCCTAGAAAAAAGTTCATCAAAGTCCTGGATACAGCTCTGGCTCTAATATGCCAGCAGACAAGACCAGGAGAAGATACTAAGCAACACTATATGATTTACATTCTTTAGTGAATCGTGCAGATCATTAAGATTAGGATATTGGGCTTTACATTGAAATTAGTAAAATCATTTTCTATTCTCCAACAGAGTTAATTACATTGTTAATTACTGCCAGGCTGTAATTTGCATTGCCCATTATATAATGATTTTCCACTGGCTCTTTCATAAACTGTTGGTCTGTTTTAATGTGTGGTAATTAATGCAATTACAAATTATATTGCAAACACTATTTACATAGTGCTCCCATGACTCAAACATTTTCTCCTTAAACAGGGTTAATCAAAAATGTATGTGTCCAGTTTACAATATAATCATCTTAGTTAATTAATGTTCATTAACTAGAGCTTAGGCACTACTGAAAGTTCTAGTTAGCCTCACCCAAAAAAATCTTTGGTTTGGATCTTTGCCTTATTTAAAGTCACATAACTCTGAAGAATAATGGCAGCTCCTCATCACATACGAGGTTTATCTGACCTGCCAGACAGCCAAGATGCGCAACTGAGTATGTGCTAGAGACAGTTTTAAAAAAGACATAGAGTAAAGCTTCCATGCCTGTTGTTAAAGTGGCTTGAGTTACTGTAGCTCAGAGCTGGATTAACTTTGGATATACAAAAATAGCTTCAGCGGCTGTGTAAGGTGAGTTTTGACTTTGAAGATTAGCGTTTCACAGGAATAACAGAGATTCTAACAAAGTCTCTACTCACAACCACGTCTCAGGAATTAACGAAGTCAGGCCAACTAAGCTGATGAATCACTTCAGTAACAACATTGAAACAGCTTGACTTTATGTGGCTCTGGACCCTATTTCTGCAAAATTAGATCCTTAGTAAGTAAGTTACAGATGAATGGGCATCAATGTAGCAAGTTCTGGGCACAGGAAGTCATGAGAACAAGTTTGCCCTTTTTCTTTCTCTCTCTCTCTCCATCATACATACATTTTTCCATATTTTTCCTGCCTTCAAACCCTGGCAGAGCATATATGCTTCTGAGTCTGACAAGAAAAACACTACACTATCTAAAATTATACAAGGCAAAGGAGTTGTTGGTTTTGGTTTTTTTTTTTTTACTTTTTAACCACCTGAGATCTTGGCCAATGAGCTTTCACAGATCTGTACTTTTCTCTTCTGTAAGATTTAAGTTCAAAGTAATACTGCTGTCAGCACAACCTTAGATGTAGTAAAAGGTCTACACCAGCCCTGTCAGCTAGGCTTTATTGCCTCAACTTTCTTTTGAAGAGATCTATGCAATTACTGAATCCTCAGCCGTAACAGAATATAGCCTGGGATGTATGCATAGAATTGCTATAATGTGCATTAGTGGGAGATACCTCAATGGAAAAAGTAATCTCCTGGTTAAAGGGAAAAACAGCATCTTAAATGTAGCCCTGTGAAATTTTAGTTTCCAAATATGAACGTAAAACTGTCCCCAAAAATGCTGGAAATGAGTCCTGCAGTTTATTCCATTCTTGAGCTCATTTGTCTATTAATATATTAAATAATCATATTAGAAGAATAAGTATGTGCCCAGTTACATGGCCACGGATGCTGAGGGTGATGCAATTTACCATCAGTGCGGTGGAAATGCTGGCTAAACTAATTCAGAACTCAGGGGTGGGGAGAGAACAGCAGAACTGGAAAAACTGCCAGGACAACTAGCATAGAGTTACAGGAGGACAGCAAGACAGGCACCGTGTCATGCAGACATGTGCAGACCTCTAAGCATGTTGCCTTGACACCCTAAAGTCATTAAGCTTTCAATTCCCTTACACCTCCCTCAAGGACATGTTGTTTTCTCCTCCCTTCATGTTCTACCGTGTGTAAATCAGTAGCTTTGCCTAAGTGCTTCTGTGTACCAGTGCAGATGTTGAGCTCAACAGCACTACTCAATCTTCTCACATATGTGGTCAGGGAAGAGTTGTCTATAATATTTTTTCATAATCTTTTTCTACCTCAAAGATCAGAGTAAGAAGCCTTCCAGGTGACATCTTGTAGATGTATGTTTCTTTTGAGGGGACTGAAATGACACATGCTTTATCTGAGGAAGAAAATTCAACCTATACTTGGTATTTCCATGACATTTTTTTTTCATCACTTCCTCAAATAAGTCCAGATAATTGCCAGGCTTAATTGCAGACATAATAGAGGGTAAAATATTTTTTGCCTTTCTGGCTGATCTTAGAGGTTTATCTTTCAACCAAGTGCATTAATGAAAGCTTCACTGGCTAACTGCACAAGCATAGACACTGATGTAATACCAAAGATGTAAGTAGGAAACCTAGGAGTCTTGATATTGTGAATTTGAATGTGACTTTCCACATAAAATTTATTTAAAAAAAAAAAAAAAAAAAAAAAAGACAGAAAGAAAGAAAAAAAAGTAGGGAGGGGATAATTATGAGTAACTTTCACCAAACCTCCAACCTCCTCTTCTAAGTTGAAAAAAATTGTGAGGAGAGGTTTTCTGTTTGGTTTTTATGAAGGAGAGATGATGACCAGCTTCAAGAGTATGCAAAAATCTGATGCTATAGAAAGAGTGAGAAAGCAATTTCAGTTAGGAAACGTAACTGTTCACAAATTCCTTTCCTGCTGAAATTAACAAAAACTTGGTAGTTGTAAAAACTAATTGCTGTAGTGTTTTACTGATAGATGAAACAGTTATTAGGCAACAACAGAACAAAAAAATCTTTAACACTCCCTTTGAAAAAAAAATAATTGAAGTTATTATTGATCAGTGTCAGAAATGATGGAAAGGTGTCTTTAAAAGAGAAAGGCTGGCAGCATTTCCTACTCCAGATCATCCTCTTCTCCAGAAGTTTGGTCTTTCTCTGTATCTTTTTGACAGAGAGAGTTTTGTCTCCAACCCTTCGTCCCTTCAACAAGAGCTTTGAATTGTTCAAGAGGAGCACAGCTGTGGTGATACTTCAAAGGTCGAGACATTATCTGTAATGTAGGTCACATTTGACAGATGAATTGGTTCAGAAGTCACCAGAACAATGGCACTTTACTCCATGAAAGTTTGCCTCTAACTACTTTGGTGTCTTTCATATACAGCAAATGGTTGTCCCAGGTTTCATTTATTTCATGCTCTGTTATGCTTTTGTTTCTGGTTCCATATGGACAGAAGAGTTGCTCTGCTGCTAGACCCCCCCTGGTTAGGTAGAGGTTTTGCGGCAAAAGGGAACTGATTACGACCGTTACATGGTTTGCACATCACTTGCATCACCGTTTTTTCCAAGAACAGACTTATTTGGTGGGTGCCAGTGAAAGTTAGTGGAAAGAATGTACAGCTTAATTTACCACAAAATGTTAAGTAGGAAATGGATAAAAAAATATTTAGTTTCTTCAAAGTATATTGAAGAAAGGCTCTTCACTTGCCCTGACAAGTCCTGAGGTAGAGATGTTGGAACGCTGAGACAATAGCAGTGTTGTTTGATGGAGCCTCTGAAGCAAGGACAAAATTTAGAGGTTGTAGGGAATGCTTTGGGGTGGAAGAGGAAAGGGGAATGAGAGAGCAGCTTCATTTTGAAGAGTTTGATTTGCTCCCAGTCTACTTTATTCTGTGTCAACAGGGATTCAGCAGGAGCATTCATGCAGGGGACAGCAGGTGACAGGACTGCAGGCTCTGGGAGGGGGCAATACTGTCACAACTCCAACTGCCATTCCACATACCGCTCCCCACTGAACTCAATTTGTGGTGATGAACTCATTTATTAGTAAGATGTCAGTTCCTGTCTCAGGTCAGGCTCTACATTGCCTATTAAAATAATTTCATCAAACCAAAATCAAAACAAACCAAAACAAAAACTACCCAACTTTGTGATTCTTCTTGTGCTGTTCCTTGCACTTAGTGGGAACTCTCTGCTGTGAGGCTATTTCATTATCCTATTTTAGATAGGCCCCTTACACTTCTTCTATAATGCCTGCAGAAAATATGAGTTAGATTACTGCTGTGCTGTGATCACTGTTACCTCATTGTCTCCTGATACCTTCTTAGCAATCTTCATTCTTATTTTGAATTGTAAACTCTTTACTGAAGATACTGTTGTTGTTGTTGTTTGGTTTGGTTTGGTTTGGTTTTTTTCTCTATTTGCATTCAGATGTCAGGTAGGAAAAAAATAAGTAAGAAAAATATTTACCCCACATAATTTAATTCACCTATTCTATGCCTGCTCCACTCACTTTTTAAGCTCTGGGTCTCCTTGAATAATCAAAAGTTGTAGAAGGCTTTCATGGCTACAATTCAGCTTTCATAAACGGAGAATGGACCGGCACAGGAGGATGCAGGCTCAGTTGAAAATCTTTTCTGTTTTTAACTGACTCTTTTTTTTTTCTGACCATAGAGATAATGAAGGGATAAAGCCTTTATCTCCTCCCTTACTTATTTTTGCTGTTTCCCCCCTCCCCATTGCTGACTGGTTAGTTAAGCAACAAAAAAAAGAAAGAAAAAAGGAATCCGTTTTCTTCAGTCTTCCCGCTGTGTTAGCATATCTGTTATTTAGATGTTCCTAGGTCTGGCACAGCACAATAGGATGGCTCTGCAGAGCTGTATGAGACTTGTCTCCCCTTATTAAGTGTCAGTTTATGGTTGAATGGCAAAGGAATTTACAGGCAGAGTTAGACACAGAGACCTGGGAAGGGCTATAATGAAGGGTAGGAAGTGTTCTGTATCTGTACCTATTAAGGAGTTACAGAAAACTTCTCATTGTGATTTGGTTTCCATTTAATTTTCCTCTGAGGGTTCCACTATTAGCTGTTAAGTAGCATACACAGCATGTCACCAAGCTGAAACATGTGAATCCCGGTATTTGTCACCTATACCAAGAAAATGGCATGCTGAGAGAGACAGTTCTCTAGGCTTTCTTGACTCTTCCTCAGACTGGCAATTATTCTTTTAGAGGGGCAGTGAGAGTTGTGGTTAACAAACTTTGTGAAAATTCTTTTGTCCAAAGTCTTTCATTAAGGGATGTTTTTATTCTCATGCTATAAAAAGGGAACATTGAGGGAATCCAATTCCCATGGGAGAAAAATTTTAGCAGGCAGAATGCATTCTCCAAATTCCATTTGGTTCTACATTTAATATTGTCACTGATTTGCAGACTGATGCTGTACAATTTATTCTTTTATGTCTTAAATTCTGTACCCCTAGAGTGAGACTGCTATTTTTGTAAGTAACAAAAGTAACTCACTAGAAGGATGCTAAGTGACAAGTAGCACTGCCATACAGAGTAGCACGTACAATTAGGAGAACTGTTCATCCTCTCTGATTATCATCTTAAAGCGGTAGCCAATACATAAAGAAGATCTTCTTAAGCATCAAAAAATTCTTCAGTCATTCCAGGACTCTTGTACTACTCTCATGAAGCACTCCAAATGAACATTTAATGGTGATTAACATAATGTAGTGAGTTTACTTATTTTTAGTAAGCAACAGTAAGCGTATCAATTATCCTACACCTAATCTATAACTTTGGAATACTTTCCTTTTTTAAATTGACATCTTTCTTCAAAACTGGTCAAATATTGAGCCCAATTTCCTTGATGTAGGGTGTTTATTTCATGTATTTACAGCAGTGTTCACTCCTGTTCACTTAAGACATCTTGTGTTTGATGTTAGTGTTTAGTATACCGTAAATTTTACTTTTTATTCATTTATTTATATCATACCATTGGGGGTTTTACCTCAAATCAGGTCATCGTGTGATGTTACAATGCTCCTGTAGAGAACCCAAAGAACTAGCATACGATGTCTTAGTAAATCAGTGGTGTAGAAATCATAACAAACATATGTACACACTTAACTGAAAGGTGATGAAAACTGCAGAAACTTGTGCTTATTTTGTAAAGTCATATTTGTGATTCCCTCTGTCTTAATGCAAAGCCGAACCCTTTCTTAAATGTAAAATTCTACACATGATGTGCTCAGAGGTTCTCTCAGAGCAGCATTCAAAGCTGACATTTTATTTATTCCAATCTCTGTCATCTGAGGCAAATCTTTAAATGTCCAGTTGTTTCAGCTTTGCTAACAACCTAACGAATCTCTAAATTCTTATAATCAAATTTAATTTGCTTAACTTTTTAAGGTTTTTACTTTATAAGAAAATAACTAAGTTAAGTCTAATGAATAGGCTACTATGGTAAAAATAAAATGATAGCAGTTTAATTTCTAACGCAGGGATACAGCCATTAGCAACAACAAGACAATGATTTTTTTTTATTCTGTATCTCCTATCTGTAAAATTAGAAGAATACTTCTTTTTCTTTCATGGCTGTCATAAGAAATTAATTTCATTAATGGCTATGAGGCATTCAGTTACTGGAATGAGAATTATATGAATACACATGCAGTAGCAAACTAAACAGAACTGGAAGATGGGTCTGAACACAGAAATTTATTCATCTACACAAACACTGAACCAATTAGTTCTTTTCTCAGCAATTTTAGGGCACAACTCAGAAGTTCATAAAAGGGGGGACACACCATTTCCAATCACCAGGTTGTATGTGGCCACTGTTTCAAACTGTTGTGGTTTAACCCCAGCTGACAACTGAGCACCATGTAGCTGCTTGCTCACTCCTTCCCCCGCAGTGGGATAGGGAAGAGAATTGAAAAGTAAAATTTGTGGGTTGACAGAAGAACAGTTTCATAACAAAAATAAAATCTAATAATGATAATAATTGTAATGGAAATTAACAGAGCAAAAAAGAGAAAGAAATAAAACCAAAGAAAAGAGAAGTGATGCACAATGCAATGGCTCACCACTCGCTGACCAATGCCCAAGCAGCAATCCGTCCCTCCTGGCCAACTCCCCTTGGTTTATATACTGACGTTCTATGGTATGGAATATCCTGTTGGCCAGTTCAGGTCAGCTGTCCTGGCTACCCTCCCTCCCAGCTTCTTGTGCGCCTCCTCACTGGCAGAGGATGGGAAACTGAAGAAAATTTAACTTGTAAGCCCTACTTAGCAACAACTAAAGCAGCAACTGAAACATCAGTGTGTTATCACTACTCTCACACTCAATCCAAAACATAGTACTGTACCAGCTGCTAGGAAGAAAATTATCCCAACTGAAACCAGAAAAGAAAGCTAGAGAGTTTAATAATACTGACCTTGGCTTGGCTACTTCAAGCCAACTGGCCAAGAGGAAAAGACATGGAGCTTGTCAGTCCTGAGATGAACTGGTTTTTCCTCTGTTCCAGTAGGGCTTATCTGATTAATATATTTCCCAGTGACAAAACTAGATCCATACCACAGTATATGATAAATCAATGTTTTATGCAAGCAGATTTGAGGAAGGAACCAGTTTCCCATTCCCATCCCATGACAATTTATTTTTTGAAAGCTCTCTGCTCTGCGCTGTACAGAAAACAATTTTCCTTTATTTTTTTAATGGAAAGACAGAACAAGATAGTCATGCTGGTTGCCTCCACTCTGAAAAAAATATGTTTGAGACCAGTTTAAAACCATGGTCTGAATCCAGCAGACTATTTCTTAGTAATAAGCACCAATTTGCACAATGCACTTTAATTGCACTAACTCTATATCATACAAGAAGGACATTGAGGTGCTGGAGCAGGTCCAGAGTAGGGCAACGAAGCTGGTGAGGGGTCTGGAAAGCATGCCTGATGAGGAGAGGCTGAGGGAGCTGGGGTTGTTTAGTGCAGAGAAGAGGAGACTGAGAGGAGACCTTATTGCTCTCGACAGCTACCTAAAAGGAGGTTGTAGCGAGGCTGGTGTTGGTCTCTTCTCCCAAATTACTAATGAT
>JAAGNO010012202.1:26858-38567 GCA_033439905.1 Ceryle rudis
GTGGAGTCATCATCCCTGGAGGTGTTTAAAAAACGAGTGGATGTAGCACTTGAGGCTATGGTCTAATGGATAGAGAGATGTTAGGATGAAGGTTGGACTCGGCAATCCTAGAGGTCCTTTCCAACCCTAAAGATTCTATGATTCTATATCCCACCATTATAAACTGTACTCAGACAGCATGAAGTTACCTAAGTGATTTAGCCAGAGGAGTTTTTAAGCTAAGAACTGAAGATTTCCTCACTTTTTTTAATTTTGACACAGCTTTCCCTGAGCACTGATCTCCCAAGCTGTTCTGCCCAGATGAGCCCATGCAGCTACACACAGCTCCAGCTGAGCTGCAGGTATCTATCTGCCCTCAGGGCAGAAACTGAGCTTATGTTTCATTTTCAATGTCGAATTATTTCTACCATTTATACTGGCTCTGATCACACTGGTGATCAGCTCCATTTTCTAGCCTGCCATTCACTTTTTGCTTATGTATTATTTGCAGAACTAAACCCAGTCTGTAACAGAACTTCTTTTAGCAAAATGCTCTGCTTCTGCTTCAAGCCTCTTCTCTCCCAGCTGTGTGTTTATGCTTAGGTTTTGTTTCTCGTTTACTGTCAAGCTGCTTTCCAGCTAGTCAGACCCCAGCATATGCTGGTGCATGGGATTGTTCCTTCACAGGTGCAGGACTGGTTGCTCCTCTTTGTAGAACTTGCGGATGCCTCTAAGCCCATTTATTCAGCCCATCCAAGTCCCTCTGAATGGCAGTGTAACTGTCTGATCCATCAACCACTCCTTCCAATTTTGCACTAAGAGCAAAAAAAAAAAAAGCTCTTATAACACGTTCATATCTGAAATTCATCTTTACAAAACCTCTCATTCTTCTAAGACACTTTTTACTCTTTGTGCAGGCTTTTTCCGGGGTTTGTCTCACAGAAAGAATAGAGCGACCCGGGTATCTCCCTGTGAAAACACATATCAAAGCTAGCCTGAGTTTTAAGGAGAAAAGGGATAGACATTTTTATTTTTTCTTTATGTCTGCCCCCTTTTGTAGAATGCATCTCAAGTTTACACCTCTCATCATCATCAAACAAAGCTGTTGCAAGCTATAAATCTGCCTTAAAGAGTCTTCTGTTGCTGATGCCAGGAAATAAGAGTCTTCTTTCTTAGTCATTCTCCTTTCAAAAGTAAAATTGAATCTTTGATAACATGCTGTGGCTTCAAAAGAACTTAGTAGAGACCAAGATCTTAGAAGACATTATTTGCAGGGGTTTTGGGTTTTCCTAGAAACAATCAGTGTTTGAAGAGATGCTGAGAAAGGTAATACCCTGGTTGACCTCTCTATATGGTTGGTTCTGAAGCAATGAATGTTATCAGTACATTTGAAAGGGTAAGAAGGGCTTTGCAAGCTGTTAAACAGCATCACATTTGAAGTATGCAGTCAGACCTGGTGATTGTTACCTGGGAAAGTCATATGTTTCTAAAAAATACTTGACAACTGTGAATCTTCACTGTTATAATCCTATATAACTATAGAATAAGTCGAGCAGGTCCAGCAAAGGGTCACTAAGATGATTAAAGGATTGCAGCACCTATCATACAGGGGGAGGCTGAGAGAAGAGGTTGTTTAGCTTGGAGCAGACTCTTCTCAGTGGTATCCACTGACAGGACAAGAAGCAATGAGCGCAGATTGAAATACAGCAAATTACATTTGAACATAAAAAATGCTTTTACTGTGAGGGTGTTTGAACACTGGCACAGGTTGCTTGCAGAGTTTCCATTCCTGGAGATATCAAAGCCTGACTGGACATGGCCTTGCTGTAGGTGAGCCTGCTTTGAGCAGAGGAGATGAGTTAGGTGATCTCCAGAGTTCCCTTCCAAACTCAACCATTCTGTGATCCTCTTTGAGGACTGTTCTGTTGAATGAGCACTGAAGAACAGTTTTAAGGTATCCTAAAGACCTCTTTAAGCTACTGAGCTATACTGTCTTACTGGAAAGGGAAACCGAGTAACACCATCATGACAGAGTGAAGTAAGAGATCTGCAACACTCACTCATCCACGCCTGTGTCTCATCATGCTGTTGTCACTGCTCAGAGCCTGCTCTGTCCACAGCAGCCTTCGACAGCTGTTCCTGCCTTAGCAACACAGCAAGTCAGGGACTAAATCAGACATGACGGGTGGGGCTGTTTTCCCCCTCTTTCCACCCAACTCACTTTTGTTTACTTACCCAGTGAACCACAACTGTGGGACCTATCCAGCTGAAAAAAATCACCTCTCTATAAAAAGTATCTAGCTGAAAAAACACATACTTCAGCCATGCCCTGCGTTCCCCATGTGAGTTCCCAGAGAGGGAAGGCACCATTTGTACCACAATCAGCTTGAGGCAGAATACTCTTTTTCAGTGGCCCTTCCAGTTTAGTGAATGGCTCAGATTTTGATGCATGAGCAGCTGTCCTTGGGAAAGGAGACTAGACCTGTGAACAGAACAAAGACCCATCTCTGAGACAGGTATCATCTCATCTAGTCTACGCCCTCTTCCAAATTGTACTCTTTATTTGTGAAAACAGATCCTCTAGGTCAGGACCAAAAGATGTTGGTGTCTTGCAAGGCCAAGTGCCGGGTCCTGCACTTTGGTCACAACAACCCCAGGCAACGCTACAGGCCTGGAGAAGAGTGGCTGGAGAGCTGCCTGGCAGAAAAGGACCTGGGGGTGCTGGTGGACAGACAGATGAATACAAGCCAGCAGTGTGCCCAGGTGGCCAGGAAGTATCAGAAACAGTGTGGCCAGCAGGAGGAAGGAAGTGATGCTGCCTCTGTACTCAAGCACTGGTGAGACCACACCTCAAGTACCATATCCAGTTTTGGGCACCACAGTCCAAGAAAGACATTGAGGTGCTGGAGCAGGTACAGAGGAGGGCAACAAAGCTGGTGAAGGGATTGGAGAACATGTCTTATGAGGAGAGACTGAGGGAGCTGGGATTGTTTAGCCTGAAGAAGAGGAGACCTTACTGCTCTCTACAGCTACCTGAAAGGAGGTTGTGGTGAGGCCGGTGTCAGTCTCTTCTCCCTAGTAACCAACAGGACAAGAGGAAATGGCCACAAGTTGTGCCAGGGGAAGTTCAGATCAGACCTGAGGGAGAATTTCTTTAAGAGTAGATAAGCCCTGGAACAGGCTGCCCAGGGAAGTGGTAGAGTCACCATCCCTGGATGTGTTCAAAAAACAGTGTAGACGCGGTGCTTCGGGACATAGTCTAGTGATCATGGAGGTGTCGGGTAGAAAGTTGGACTTAATCTTGGAGGTCTTTTTCAACCTTAATGATTCTAAGAACCCAGACACTTCCTATATTGAAACTACTGTGTATCTGATTATCTTTCAGATGACTGTCAGTTTGTCATCTTTTATTGGTGTGATGCTTGACTAGGCAAGGGAAGTACAAACCCTACATATTGCAGAAAATATCTCCTGCTTTTTCCAAGAATGTTTTACCAACTACTTACATTCTATCTCTTCACTGTTCCAGACTGAAAAGAATTCAGTTTTCTTCTCTCTCTTTACCTCCTTCCGGACTTGTCTGTTAGCATTTCCCCTTTCCTCAGAAGCAAACAAGCTTGATGGCTTTTTAAAACTGATCAAACCACCTCCTCTATACTAACTATAACACACACTTAATTAACGATGGAAGCAAAAGGTTAAGTAAACCAAAGGTCGAGTAAACCAAAGGTCATGGCAATTGAGGCTGATTTCATTAGACAGTGTTGGTATGTTATTGTTCTCAATGCAGAAATATCAATTTTAAATGAAGATAATGCATTCATGAAACTGGGCCACAGGAAATGATCATTCTTCCGTCACTTTTGGGTCACCTGCAACTATTACGTTAATTAGGGTCACAAGCAGCCACTGATAAAAAATAACCTGAAAATGAAATACAAATGTGCTTTCATCAAAATAATTCACAAACAAAAATAAATAGAGTCTTCCACACTTACTTACTGGGTAAAATTTCCCAGTATCAATAATCAGTCGTATGTGTAAGGGTGGAAGAGTCTCTCCACTGATTTGTGTCACTCCCATTTTTGTCTCTTAGAAATAAGAGTGGAATGGGAGACTTGGGTCCATGTGTTTTGATAAATTAAAGTAGAAATAGGATTAGGAAGGGATACTTTATCACATGAAAACTGAAGCCTGGTACTTAAAGAAACACACAAAAAGAGCTTTCAGATCCTTAGATGAGGGCTGTGTTGCTGCAGTACAGATAAACTGCTTGGGGAAAAGGGCAGGGTTTAAAGCTAGAAGTTACACTTGGCTACTTAAAGACGCATCAGTCTATGTAAATTGCAGCAATGGTGGTCCAGAATAATTTCTTTGATACTTCCACTGCCTGCGGTGGAGTTTTTCTAGCAATGGATTTAGCTCTGCACTTTCATAGCCTACATTACCAAACGTACTAACTTCAAATAATTGATCATCTGATGATGCCAGTGCTCTGTTCCTGAGAGAGAAAAATGCCAAACACCTGGCTGTGTTTTATATATCCACAGTGCATCACCCAGCTTTCCAGCTGCTGTGTCAGCCCCGCATCCCTTCTTATCCCATGTCCACCTGGCTCTGGCATGGAGTCTTCAGTGGCTTCATTAACCAGCCAAATAATTACTGGTACTGACACTACTCAGTCCTTCAATGATTGTCAGATTTTTGACGCTCCAGTTTCTCTGTCCTCCTTTTCATTGTCAGTAATTCTTGCCTGATTGCATGGACAATCTTTGCCTCCATCACCATTCTGTAGCTAACTGATTTGTTCACTTTATTTTGAGCCTCAGACATGCCTTTGTTATTTATACTCCAGAATCTGTTGGAAAAAGTCCTGAGATCTTCCTGTTCCCACAGCAAGCTGATCTTCCACTTCCTAGCTCAGCTTTTACTTTGGACAAGGAGAATCTCTTTATCTTTTAATTCTGTGGGTTTTATCTCTAGCTGTTATCTGTATTTTTTTTTTTTTCATATCTAAAAGACTAAGTAAGTAGTATTTGCTAAAACTGCCATTCCATGCTTCCTTCCTCACTCACATTTTAACTTGGACTCTATCTGCCTGATTTTTTTCCAAATTAGTTCTGATAGCAAAGTACACAGGACTTAAACTATACTGATTTTTCAAGAAAGCCAGAAAAAAAAATCAAAATCTCTTAAAACACCATGCTTCTATTTCCATTTTTTAAAATGATTTCTTTAAGAGGGTATTGGAAATATGGAGACTCTTCTATATGAAAGCAGTCTCCTTTAGCAACGTGGTTTACTTCTGCAATCAATCTAGGAGTGAATTCTGAGTGACTCAAACTGAAGTGGTAGAGGCAAGCCAGGAGTAAACCAAAATCTTTTGAGACAGTATTTTTGAGCACTTTAACCCTTACTTATCAATTAAGATTTCACTTTAAAATTCAAGATTAACAACAAAAGTGCCACTGAAGATGAATGTCTGGAAATTATTATTCTAGTCGCTTATTATTCTAGTCCAGTGAAGATGCAGAGAAGCTCCTCCTAAGTCATGTTAACTTCTCTACCTGTTTTTTCAATATTCGGTATGATAGAGAAATGCTGACCTAAATGACTGGAATTACATCTTCTGATTAGAGTAATGGCAGGTGAAGAAACAAAGTAAATGTATAAACCAACTGCAGCTTGCCACCCACAGACGCACGAGGCAGGCGCTTTCTCACTCTACGCCCCCAACTCCAGGTAATCTTTTCATTCCTTACCACTGTATACCTTGAAAAATGTTCTGTAATTTTTCCCTACTATCTAACAATTCAATTTTTTGAGCCTGTAGCTTCCTGAGGAAACTAGTTCAAAGCCCTTAAATCAAGCTGCTGTAAGAAGCCAGACAGTTTGAGCTGATGAAAACTGCATAGTTTAATGCAATAAAACCCACAGACCAGTCTCAGTCATAATAAAATAAAATTTATTCCTAATGTTAAGCTAACATTTTCTTATGGTTGTTATTCTTAAAGGCTGTACATATTGATTTAGAAAGCATTAAAATGTTAGTGGTTAACCAAGTATATGCCGCTGAATTCCCGAGTAAGTATCTGAGCATGACTGTGGTCCTTTTAAAATAATTGTTTAAGTCTGAAGATCTTGTGCACTAATTCAGCTTTACCATAAATCCTTCATCCGGCACCAGACTCTCTGCTCTTGCTGCTGCTTTTGATGAAGTTTAGATGAAAAGCTGCATATTATTTTTCCTTTTTTAAAAGGTGCCATAACCACCAGTCTCATAATTATTCTGTAGAGGAGCGTGAGCAAACATTTTTGTTTGAACTGGACCAAACAGGAGTTAGAATTCTGGGATCAGACTTAGAATAAACATTTTAAAACTTGACTGCAAACTACTACTTTGGGTTGTCATCTGGACACAAGGAGACCTAAACTCTTATTCCCTCCCTACTATTTTTCTTTCTTCTCTTCAGTGACAATGTAATGTAAAATACAGAAGCAATTTAGACCGGAAACCCTTCCATTATTAGCCTCCTGATGGAGCTGGCACTTACAAAAGATGTTCTCATAGTAGAGACCTACCTTCCCCTCCTCCCACCAACCTCATTGTGGGGTCAAGACCCAAAGGCCATGTCTGTACTGGAGAACAGCCCCTGTAGCTAACCAGTCTGGTTACACATCTCACAACCATGCAAGGGTTTAAACCAGTTATCCCTGCAAAGAGGCCAAAAGCAATGTGCATATTAGGGCTTGGCTTTGGCCCATACTAGTTCCCCAACCACAGCCTAGCACAAACTGCTCCCGTGAGGCCTGGTTGGCACAGAACCACTTCAGGGACTACGCACAGCCAGAGCACAGCCAGGGCCTTTGCCTTGGCCCTACTCATTTTGCTAATCCAGATGTGGTCTAAGATTCTTCATATCCCTAAACAGGCAAATCATCAGTGAGAACCCAGGCACAGGACTTTCCACCCATGAAACAAAACATGATGGGGAAACCAGACAAATCAAGAGCAGTAGTAAAACATACTCTCTTTTGTCAGGAGCAAAATATTTGTCTTTTTCCAGGGTGTAAAAACAATTATCTGTGTGACGCACACCTAGCACATGAACAGGCAAGTCCAAGACAACAACACTTTTTCTGGAGTTGCACGTGTGGCCTTGGACAAGAAAGCAGAAAGCAGGCTCAGCGCTGACTGAGAGGTTCACAGCTTCCTCTTTGGTTTGGTCTTCCTAACCTACTCATCACCAGTTGATGCCATCACAAGTTACTGCATGTACACAACTTCATTTCTGCAGCAGATTAAACAATGAGCCTAACATCTCAACTTCCAAATTAGTGTATCTGAGCCAAGGACAAAAATGATCAGGCATTTGAAACAGGCAAAATAGCTACTGGTTTGGAATTAAATATGGGTTTAGAAAGGTGGTAAATATTGGTTTAGAAAAGGAGTGGTGATGTCAACAGCTGCAGCTTTGGCAGAGTGCTCTTAGTGTGCCTGTAATAAAGGCTTGACTGAAATGCAATTGACTTGGCTGCAACTAAATAAAAGTCTAAAAAGGCATTCGTGATAACATAATTTTCTCTAATTTCCATACCGAATGTTCATGTGCTTAGATATCTGTCTAGGCTTGAAAATGGAATGTTCCTGAGAATCTTATGTAAAAATTTAAAGCTTCATAAGATGCTGCACGCTTTTCACAAAATAAAGCAGAACACTGTATTTTGGCACAGCTTTTCCAAAGTAACTTTAAAAAACCCCAAACAATTCCTTTCATTGGCCCCATTGGCAAAAGCAAATATTCTCTGTTGCTAACATTTTCATTGGGTCATTAAAAATTAGAACAATCCCAAAGGGAAAAGTAGGAGACTAATTGTTAAAAGGAGAAAAGAGAGATTTCTGTAACGGTAAACAGCCATTGCCAGCTAAGAAACAGAACAGTTTGGACCTTCATATGGCATGAGAAGTTCTGGGGGAAAGAAAACAGGAAACAGAAAACAAGGTCCTCACCAGGCCCTTCTATATCACATTTTATATCAGTCGTGCTGCCAGCATACAGGAAACACCTAGCTTTGCAACTGCAGTAATTTCCCTTTGATTGAGTTTTACAGTCACTTGATGTGTTTTTAAAAATAAATGAAAAGGAAGAATAATGGAGTATATGGCAGTCATGACTTATCACCAGGCTTGAGATCATTAGGATATATACCTGATCACCCCTTCCAAAGCTGAAGGAGCAATCTTACTACGTTACTCCTCCCGAGACCACTGGTCGAATGTGAAGTTGTGGGAGAAGGTCGACCATGAGTCCACAATGCCAGGACTCATGTGCAAGGGGAGGCTGCTCTGCTTGGTAAGGGGAGCTGGAAGCCGCAGGGGACAGCAGGGACTGTGAGGAAGTGGCCTCACTGACAAGGACGCAGAGCAGGTATGTTGGTGGCAACCAAGGCCAGCCAAGAGTCCAGATGGCCAGACAAGCTCATGGGGATGTGTCCAAGGTCAAAGCCTCTGTCACCTGTCAGGGTCCAGATCAACAGGCATGGCCATGGCTGATGCGCAGCTGCAATGGAGTTTAAGCCGGGAACAAGGGTGAGAGCCTCAGCTTGAAAACAACCCCTGGGCAAAGGAGCATCAGGTCCTCACTGAGGCTCCTTCTAGCATTTTCTTTCAAGGTTACCAGCTACACTACCTCTAAGCCAGCCTTGAGCCAGGCAGCCACATGCCCAGAAGGGGGAATGCACACAGCACACCCCGCCCCAGCCATGTATACCATTGCCACTGTCAAGTTTTTCCCATGTTTCTGTCCTGCCTTCAACTACCACAGTTCCTTATCAAATATCTTTCAATGCTCTTCTAATTTTTAGACAAGTATCTAAATATTTTTTTTCCTTCTCCACTGCATTCCCAGCCCCTTTTTCTGTTCCTCCTTTTAGTGTATCCTGTTCACTCACTAACTTCCCACGCTTCCTTCATAGTTTTGTAGTCAGTCTCCCCTACGCATACTCCTGGTCCCTGCCCCTCACAGCTAATAGGAGAGATGCTGCTACTTCCCACAGATACGTATGGCAGCTCTTCCAGCCAACAGTAACAATCTTCATTAACTCATACTTCACATACTGTGGGTTATGCTATGCTAGCAAATAAACACACTGATATGATGTGAAAGGCTCTTGGGCAGTGAGTTTCTGCATCCGCTCCCCAGTTTCTAAACATAACTTTTTACCCCTTGAACAGTCCTGATCTCAGGGGACTCTTCCTCCTAATCTATTTTTTTTTTTTTTCCTCATCCTGATCCTGGTCTGGCATTTGTCTTTTTTTCCCATTTGACTCAGACAGCTTCTTCCTCCATGTTTCCAGGGTGTTAGCAGTAGGGTCACTAAAAGGACGAGAGAAATTCGTTGGGTTTAGTTCCCAAACACGAAACTGTAACAAATAAGAGTTCAAAGAAATATTGCAGATACATCTATACACAATCTCCAAAAGTGCCTACTCAGGCCCTGATTAAGCCAGCAAGACTAATGAAAGGGCTGGCAACTGGGAGATGATACCATCAGAAAAGAAAACAGCATGATCAAAACAGAATGCCAAGAGGATATCAATGGGGAAGGATGGGAAACCTGAGGCAGCACAAAGCTGTGAGAGGAGAAGACTCTCTGCAGGATAATAAAATGAGTAAATGTACTCCCTGGGCTGAGTACCAGGAAGGTGGAAACAGGAGCACCACTCTTGGTCTAAAACCTCCAACTTTGGACTGGTTTCCAAAACCCAGGAATGTGCTGGAGAAGGCGTTGCCTGGAACCTCAGAAATTCCCTCCCCACAATCCATGTCTCAGCTCCTTCTTTTCAAGCATTCAACGACCCTTTCCCACAGCTGCAGCCACCACTACAGAATGGATAACAGTGCTATTTATTGAATGTTTTTATTGTCTTTTTTTTTTACTAAAGTGAAAAAGCTTTACTACACCTCACAGGAAAAATATTATAAATAATAATTTTAAGTCATATTGTCATGAACTACTCCAGACATTATTTTTGTTAGCAGCATAACACAAATAGACTAAATGTTTTGTTTTGCGTGGAAGATATAGTAGGAAAAAAATAAGAGTCCTTTTTCAAGGACTTTTTTTTTTTTTTTTTTAATATCTTCAGTGCTTTTTCACCAGGGATCACAGGCCACTTTTAACAGGTCACCTCAAGAAAAAATCTCATGAAAATGCCTAGAATTGGTAATCTGCATAGGAAGAAACTAATTTTTCACCAAGTTCTCTGGGGAAACCTTATAAACAAGCCGAGCACAAAAAAAACCAAAACCAAATCAAAACAAAAAATAAAGCTGAGAAAAGTATTAAGGAAAGAAGCCCCAGCTGTGTTTCGCTTCTGTTTGTCTTTTAGAAAAGATCACGTTCTCAAAATATTAGCAACTTACAGCTAAAGCTGTGTTAGGCTAATATAGCTATAGATTGGGCTATTACAGATATACACACACACTGAGTGCATCCTAAATTTTATGCAGTAGAGTCCAATATTTGGAGTACAAGCAAAATGTGGCTACTTAAATCTTATCTGGGAGACATGAATGATGTAACTTTCCAGGGATGCGCCTAGGTAAGTCACAGCGAAACGGCGTCGTTTGGCGACTCCCTGCACAAGACTCTCTCTTAAGTCTGGGGAGTATTTCTCTGATCAATACAAAACCTTTCTCAGCTCAGTAAGGCAGAGTTTTTGAAGGCTCAAGAGGCTCCACAGCTTCTTTAATCCATAGCAGAACTGTGTGTAAAGCTTCTTTCGGTGAAGTTAAAAAGCTATGCACCATAAGTATTTTAGCAGTGACTGGCCCCTTAATTGCAGTCAAAAATCGTTGATAAATTCTTGAAAGTCTTCCTGGAGCCCCAAAAATTAAATCTACAGAGGAAAGGCCAAGGATGGGAAGCTGTGATCAAGGCAGGCATACTAATGCCTAATGACAGAAACCTACACGGCCTGGGCTCACTACAGAGCGGGAAGTGAGCACTTCAAAAACCCATCCTTTCCATGTGCCACATTTTAATCTCCTACAGAAATGCAAGTGCATTCACCACCCATCTCTTTGCTCCCAAAGAACTTGTGAACCCTTTTCACAATTTCAGCCCAAATTCAAGATAAAGGACCCAGAAATACTAAGTGTCATGGAAATCATCTGTCAGGTGAAAGAGACTGCTAACCAGTGCCCCCACCAGAGGCAAGATGGTGTGACTTCACCATCTTCACCTGCTGCTTGCCTCACCAGTTGGCTAATTCTCGACGCAAGCACCTCGTGACCCTGCCAGGGCACGCACCGCTGGGAAACCATCTCCATTTTGCTAGGGGAAGCAAACAACACAACACGAGACCCACCACCGGCAGATCATGGCTGCAGCTGGTTACCGTGTTAATCTGTGCGAGATCCTCCAGAGGAGGGCAAGTCCCCACCTGTCAGCAGCAGATTTGGGAGTGGGCAGCTGCGCAAGTGACCGGACAGTGGAGTCCGGTGCCCGGGGAGCGCCCCAAGCCAGGTGCAATCAGAGGAGCCAAATGGCCTCCACGACACGCAGCCGTGAGACAGGAGGTGTCTTCAGACGCCAGGGGAGGAGTGGTGGGTTGGATGTGGTGAGCGGGGCCCTCCGGGCTGGCTCTCAGAGGAAGAGACCGTCGACCTCTGCGAGCCGGAGGCCGAGGGGCTCTGAGGGGATGGGGGTGGCAGGGGGCGCCGA
>JAAGNO010012205.1:0-16454 GCA_033439905.1 Ceryle rudis
TGCGAGGGGGGGTCGAGGGCGGAGCGGGCCGAGCGGAGCGGAGCCGAGCGGCGGCGGCGCGCGCAGGCGGGCGGGCGGGGTCGGCAGCGGTTGCGGGCGGGCTCTGGGACGAGAGGTGCTGGTGCTGTCCGCGGCTCTGCAGGTGCTGAAGGAAGGGCGGGTGGGCGGGCGGGCGCCCCGCGCCGCCTCCCCACCGCGTCTCGGGGCCGGGGGACTCGGACTCTGTGCCGCGGCGCTGGGAATCGCTTCGAGTTTTACTCCGGATTAGCTGGCTGCCTCACCAGGTCGTGGCGGGTTCGCTTTTGGCTTTGTTAAGCGCAGAAGTATTCCTCTCTTAGAGATTCTTGAACGGGGAGCCAGCGCTGTTAGGTTTGTTTTCCTTGCAGACTTTAGTGATAAGGTAAGAAGGAACATCTTTTTTTTTTTTTTTTTTCCACTTAATGTCTTCATAAAAATGGTAATTGGGTGAGGCATGGAATGGAGGAGCTGGCGATTAAAGTCAGAGTTGGGATCTTGTTAGGTCTGTGTAGAGGCAACCCTGGAAAAGAGGTGTGTGGTTCCCAGTCAAAAGAGCTCTGTAAACAAAAGATTGATCTAGAATGAGAAGTGAGAGGCTTATTTTTACTGCAAACTTGCTGTCAGGATAACGTTTGAATATTTGCATATATTTTATTTTAGAAATCTTGAGTATTCTAAAAATATATCAAAGACATTACAGAGGCTGCTTTGTATAAACACCAGTTTTGGGAGACAAGAAAAGCTCTAGTTAATTCTGTCTGGGGGAGGAAGGGATATGTAAGGTCATTCTGGGAACTAGAGAGCAAAGTCGGAATTAGAGAGGATTTAAAAGCATAGCCTCATGCTGCTCCGTGTTCTTCCGCGTGCCTGCAGGCATACGTAGCAGAAGGACGGTGATACCTTGTTACTTGATGAACAATTTAATACTGTAACACCGTGAACGTGTGAAACAGCACCTTCGTGCAACGGGATCATCCTCGCCTCAACCTAAAAGGTCAATGTGTGTGGGGGGTGTGTGCCTGTGAAAGTTATGGATTATTTCCTGTCTACTGACCGATGAACGTCAGGCCTTCCTCCAGGCTACACCTAGGTGTGAATGTGAATCTCCCATTTAACAATACCGTATTATGTTGCATTATAGGACAGCTGCTGTTGGTAATTGAATGGAACTAGCAAGTGTGGGCAGATGAAATGTCTTGCTATTCCAGCAGTGTTTAACCTTTTGCAAGCTTGGTAGGATGCTCTGCTTCACAGATGCCTGTTCTGCTGCTATTATGACTTGTGAGATTTCTGCACAGGCAGAGACAGGTGCCATGCAGGGGTTTCTGCACACGCAGGGTGCCACCTCTACATGTACAGTGCAGAGTGCCATGCAGGGATTTCTGCACATGCCAAACAGCATGCAGGGATTTCTGTCTGAAATTAAGACTGATTCCAAGCTGCTGCCTGTAGCCAGTACTACTGAGATGGCTGAAGAGAACAAGCAGGCCAATAAGGTTGCCACCCTGTATTTTTTAGCATTATGTAGCACTTCATACTCTCGAGGCTGTGATGAATTTTCTTTAGAGCTGTGACCTAAACCACAACTGGTTTTTTAAATATTTGTGCTGCATAAATGCTAGCAGTTGAAATAACTGTGAGGTAAATTTTGCTGATGAGATGATGCTGATAAAAGTCGGCTTTTGTATTATTGCAGTTTTTTGTTTTTTTTTTTTTTTTTTTTTTTTTTACTTCTGTGTTATTACTTTAATGTTGAGGTGGACTGTTTTTACTGTATATTTTTATTGGTTGGAATATAAAGATAGCCATCAGGCAGCAGCACTGAATTACTAAGGAATAAAGTTGAAAGTAAGAGAATTGAGGAGAAAGTAGTTTAGCTTGCCAAAGCTTTCACTAAATTTAGGTAGAACTAGAAAATGGATATGTTTTACTACTCCCTTTCCACTCTGCTGCCCCAATTATAAAGCAGCTATTGCCTTTCTCTCAAATGGTGGGGAAAGAAAGTTTATTACACAGCACATGTACTGGTTGCAAATCTTTGTTAATAGTCTAATCAGCTAGGATAGCTGTTATCATCTTTCATTGTCATGAATATTAATTTGGTTTGAAATGTTTTGATATCACTTTAAATAATGCTACTTTTTAAAGCATGAAGATTAACGATGCTTGCTTTAGACATTGTAAACATATTTTGGAAAAGTTAATTTTGAAATACGTGGTGCTAACAGTGTGTTAACTGAGGGGAAAAAAGCCAGCAAAACAACCCAAAACCATTAATTATATGGCCAAACTTGTGATGTTTAGCTGTAAATGTCCAGGGCCTGAATCTGCAAATCCTTGTTTGCTTGAGTATTATTCATACACATAGGCTTGTTAACTGCAAAGGGACTATACCCATCAAGAATTGAGTAAACCTCATTAATCTTGCTGACATCAGTCATTTTATATGCATCAATCAGATGATAAACTTTCATGCCAAGACATTAATTCTGTGCTTTTAAAACAAGTATCTTACATGGGATTTTTTTTTTTTTTTTTTTTTTTAATGTAATGTTTTGCCTTCGTATGCATTGGACTGCTCTATTTTATAAATCACGTTTAAAAAATGGAGATTTGAAATGATATGTAGACTTTCAAGGAAGTAAAATGGCACTCCTGTTTTTCAACAAAATATATGTATACATCAAGTGTGGTTTATGGCCATTTTGGTCATCTGTTTTAATTAGGAAAAGTCTGTCATGAGTAGTAATCCTTCTTCAAGCATAGCCATATACTTGTAAGGATGTGCTTCTGTATACTGTGTAGTTGCAACACCTTTAACAACATCACTGAAAAGTTGAAGAAAACTACATGCTAATGACTTCATCAAACAGCTGCCTGCAGAACTAACGCAAACTCAGGGAGGACTTCTGTCACTAACTCAGAATTCAGGGAAACCCTGTTTAAAGTGTTGCTTTATAGACTTGCTTACGCTGACTGACACATGAAGATGTGTACGGGAGGGCATACCCTTTCAGTTACTGATGATGTCAACATACATACAACATGTCAAGTGTCTTAAGCTTACACTTGATAGTGGATCACTTGGGGAAATAGCCCATCAGCCCAATAATACTGTGTTTGATAGTAAATGGTACTCAGTAAAACCCCAAATGTTATGGTTGGTCAGTTCTTCACCTCTTCTAGCTCTATCTAATCATTCCAGTTTGTCATTCTGATATATTTTTTGGGGTGTGAGTTTCTCCAATAATCCCCAGTATTTGTTTCAAAAAGCAAAGGTATTCAATTCTGGAAAAAAGAACTGTTACATAAATTATGTGTCTAATAAATAGCAAACTTTTTTTTTTTTTTTTTTTTTTAAATGCAAATAGTTCTGCCTTTTAGCAATTCTGAACTTGTCTCAAGGATTTCAAAGATAAGAGGCTAGTTCTGAATATTTTTTTCCAGACTGGCAAATATTATGGGCTGATTCAGGACATTAAATATGTTAGGAGTGAATCACTTGCTCAAGAGGGAGTAATGAATCAAATGCCACTCTTGACTTTGTTCTTCAGCTTTTCTAAGCAGAAGTGGGAAAATAATAGTCAGTTATTCAGTGTAGCTTGCCTATTATGCTATTTAATTTTAAAGTAAAGTAAATAGAGTAGCAATTTTATTTGCAAATCTTTTTAATCTTGTTTTATAGTTGAACTTTTTTTTTTCTTTTTTTTTTTTTTTTTCCTTTCCTTTCTTAAAGCATAGAAACAAATAGCTGTCAATAAATGAAAAGGCTAGGAACTTGTTTGCATAAGATATGATACATATTTAATACACTGTGCTTTTCCTTGGTAGACCAAAAAGGCAAAGAACACTCTTTTTATGAAGAATAGTAAGTTGAAACTTTGTCTCTGTAGTAAGGAGATACTGAGAAGGCTGTGGGTTGAATAAAAGTTGTGGTTGACCAGCACCTTTGAAAATAGTGCTGTGTGAAATTCCCTCTAACATCCCCAATATAAGATTACTACTGCCCAGGGAATGTAGTCAAGAGAAATCAAATCCACAGACTAACTTATGTACTATTTTCAATTTCTTTAGTTTTTGGGTTGAGTAACCTCTAGTTACAAAGTCTTACACCTAATAGTTAGGTTGTATTCCTTTTCAGAATTTAAATTTATTAAAGGATATGACATCATTTGGATGGGCCAGTGGAGGTAAATAAATTTCTGCACACCTAGTGTAGCAGAAATACTGCAGAAGTGCTCTGTTTGCCAGTATCTCCCATCTCGTCTTTGCCATTGATACCTCTGTTTGTATTGGCTGGGTATATTGGGCAAGAGATGTAATGAAATATGTTCAAATCAGTCAAACTATTGTTGTTTAGCCAGGCATTATTCCTTAGCAAGTGGGTATGGGAATGAATTGAAAATATGTATTTGTTATTTATTTTTAGCTTTATTTGATAGCAACGCTTATGCAGGTATTTAGCCTCACTATCCTCGAAATTATCATAATAAGTCCATTTAATTAATTGCTCTTTTTATGATAGTTTTAGTGAAATTAGTGGTGAATTATTTGGCTGAATGGCCGAATTGTACAAATCTTAAGAAAATAAGAAGTTAAATAAGAGTTAAAGAGTTAAATAGTTAAATAAGGGGAGGGCTGGCAATATTTGCACTGATTGCTTGAAGTAGGTTGAAGTTCACGGTTTATCTGCCTTTGTATAAATTGAGATTGGTGTCCAGCAGTGCTTTTCATAGCAAGCCTCAAAAAGACTTTTTTTCTATAATAAAGTACTTTAAAATGTTAGTTGGAAGATTAAGAATATTTAAAAGACTTCTTTCTTTTCCTGACAGAGTGAGCTTTTTTCTCATTTTCCTCTAAGTAAGCCTTATTGTAATTCTGAAATATTTTTACCATTGAATGGGTGTTTTTGTGTTAAAAGCCACTGTAATTTTTAAATCAACAAATTAAAAGCTTTCTGAAACATTTTTAGCTACTTCACAAAAGACATAAAATACTCTTAAAACAGCTCATAACGCTAATCAGATAAAAAGTAATTCCTTACTAAAAACATTCTTAAATGATAGGAACTTCTAGATTATTACTTTGCATACTTCTATTTCCATTAGGAAGCAAATATTTAAATGCTTTCTGCATTGTAACTCTGAAGTGTATGTATTTTCATTATTATAACAGAACTTTGTCTTCCTAAATAAGATGTAAATCACTATTCTTCCTTTAAACAAATGTGTTTGTGGTGATATAAACCAAAACCAGGTAGAAAATTTTCTTCTTTCAAATTTTCTTCTTCTTTCTTCTTTCATTTCTTCTTTCTTCTTTCAAATAAACTTATTTTTCAAATAGCTTGCAGATTATGATATGCTTCAAAGTTGAACATTTCAGGTTGTTGATATTTTAAAATACATTTTCTTTCATAAACTTTACTTAAAAGACCACTATAGCTGATAATGTATGTTACTTATGGGATTTGTTAAACTTTGTCAACCATAATTACTAGGAAAGAAAGAAAAAAATCCTTTGACATAATTCTGTCAGATCAATGGACTTCTTAATTCATATGCCAGAGCATATGAATAGCCTATCAGAATAATAAATATAACTTTTGTTTCTGTAAGGGACTGAATAAAGTACCACCAATATTACAATTATATAAATAATACTTTAGCATGAGGTCTGTAATTGGTGACAGTCATGCCCTTCCAGTGATAACACATAACAGGAGCAACAAAGGTATTGATGCATCAAAATTACATCTCTAAGGAGAGTTCTTTAGGATAAAAGAAGGCAGTGGCTTGGAACTAGATTGATCTTTAAGGTCCCTTCCATCTCAAGCCACATCTTCTAGAGTTATGGCAATCCAGCTTTCTATTAATACAGCAGAAAATAACCTGTTGTACTTAAGTAAAAAAAGAGCTGCACTGTGTTAATTTTGAAATGTTATTTTCATTTGCAATATGCTTTCTGGAGAAGGAGAATTATTTTGGTGTGTTTTAGGGCATCTTTTGTCACTTGGAATCAAAATTCAGAGCTTCCAAACCCCTTTGCTTTCTAGCATTCCTCACTGAGGTGGGAGGCTAGATGCAGCTGGGTTAGGATTCCAAGATAAATACCCAGTAACAACAGAGTTGTTATTAAGCAGGCATTCTTTATTGCTGGGGCAGCAATGGGGATTCTTCTCTGTAAGCGCTCCAATGAATCAGCAAAACACACCATCTAATGTAAAAGAAAAACATATATTCATCAAATTTCCTGGAAAGGGCAGTCTTACTCTAATGAGTTCCTGGAATTCATTTACTTAGTCTGAGCATGCTTAATAAAATTAGGGTTAGTGTCTTTTCCCCATCTGGTGGTCGTTCATAGTCTTCCTCACACTGTTCGCTAGTTGAACTCTGGGCTTCCTTTGCCCAAATATGGTCATGGGGTTAGCTCATTCATCCATTGGCCCTGGAAGGCTCCAAGGATATCAGTTTAAATTGTTACTGGTGCTGATCTTGACACCTTGGGTACCTGTTATCAGGGTGCTCTGGCTTAACGAACCATTTCAAGGCCTGTCTTGTCTTTGCCAGGTGAGAAGTCACAGGCTTCAAAACACTCCTCATTATCAACTCTACCAAACAAGTAACTAAACTATGCAAGTGAGGCCAAGAAAAGAATACAAGTATGGCTAATAAGATTTCATCAGCCAGGGAGTGACCAGGGATATCAATCCTTACAATATGGAATTAAGTCATATGTGTCCTCCCTCTCTTTAGAGCAGCCAAGGTTAGCCATGACCTCACTTTCAGTGACAAATTGCTGTTTTTATTCTTGAGTGCTGATTTCCAAATCAAAGTACAGCTCATCAAGTCCTTTGACAGAGATAATTCGTATTTATGATAAACCCCAAGATGCACAGTGCCAGGTTTTTATAGTTTGAAGCCCGATCATGTTTTCCATTTATTTGCTATGGCTTTTAAAGAGAAAGAATCTCAACTATATTGGAGTAATATATATATATAAGTATAGCGGAGAGTTAACATACTAATGTTTAATTTGTTGGTTCTCTACGTTATGTTGTGCTGCTGTCTTCCATTTATACTACCATTATGTTATTATGTAATTCATAAACATAGCAATAATTAGTACTATGGTAGTATTTTAACATTAAAATTGTATTTCTATTTTAGAGTTTATGAGTTTTGCTCCAGGCTGCTTTTTACAAACAGTAATATTGTGTAAAAAATGTTCTACACATTGATGCATGGGCTGATTTAGTTCCTTCCTCAGGACACTAAAAGAAAAAACATAAATATCACTCCTAAGTTTTAACTTTTATATTATGCTAATTAGTTTTTGAACTGTAAACAGTTTTTTTTCAAGTGAATTTAAACCGTTATTGCCTACCTAGAATTACAGTTTACTGTCTAATTATAACCTGTTTCTTTTATGCTTAGAGAATTAATGTCACAAAAATATTTTAGCAGTCTACATTTGTATGTTCTCATTGCAGTTAGCAGGTGGTGGGAGGTTAGCTACATTTTGGGGGTTTTATTTAAAGCATTAGTAGAGTGCTTCAGGCACTGGATGTTAAAATCGGTGTCCTCTGTGGGTCAAAATTCTACTATTTTAATATATTTGTGACTGTTATATCTTTTCAATGTGGTAATCCAAATCATCTACTGCTCTAGGCTCTCAGTTATTTCTTCCATGCATAAGTAAACTTTTAAAAGGTCTTCCATGCTTGTCTTTGTAAAAATATGCACAGTATATACATAAACCTTTAATAAAGGTATACTGAAAAGTTGATTTATATTTCCAAAGACTCAGAAATCAATATAAAAAAACCCCATGTATCATAATTTCTGAGATAGAACAGTTCTCATGTTAACAAAGAGATATAGATATAAAGAGTTTGTGATGTAATTTGCTGACTGATGTGCCCCAGCATCCTTCTGCTGCATGCTGACTTCACAAGTTAAAACACTTCCTTTAAGCAACTTAAACTGAGGCACGAAGAAATAGAAAAGTACTATAGAAGGCAGGCAAACTCCTTTCAGTCAACAAACAATGAAAAGTTGAATGAATATGCAATGTCCAGGGAAGGTTAAATTCATGTACAAAGATGAGTGATAAAAAGTGAAGGTTCACTTTTTGTTGAAGTTTCCTGACTGAAAATGGTGTGTCTAGGCAAATATATTCATCTGAAGTGTGTTAATAAGTAGAAGAGAAACAATACAGAGAATGTCTCTTCCATAGTAAAATATTTTTAGAATTTAATTCCACTTTATATAAGGCCAGGGGGTGGGAGGGGAGAAGAGATGGTATTACCACTAGATGAAAATTTCATATCTTTGAGTTTTCAAATACAAAACCCCCCACCTTTTAAGAAGCATTACACATACATTTCTAACTTAGTACATTTCTGAGTTTACCTAGTCTCTCAGGATTATCAAGAAATGGACAACAAAAGATAAAAGGTTATGCTTTCTATGAGCTGGACAGTAAGAATCCTGCCACTCCTTTTGGCTTGTACTAATACACAGCTATACCCAGAAAAAGCTACATAGCTGCTCAGAAATTAAGGATTTGTCAGAACTAAGATTGAAGAACAGAGTGGAAAGTGAAGAGGAAAAAATCAAATATTTGTAGGTCTAAATTAACAAAAAACTTCAGAATGTGCTCTTAAATATCCTCGAGAAAAAAAAAAGGAGTAATAGCTGTTTTTTTTGTCTTGCTCTACGTCGAGACAGTGCCATTTTTCTTTTAATCAGGATTTAAGTTTTAATATAAAATATTTAGGCAGAAGCTTTTGACATATTTTACTAGAAAAACTGTCATTATTTGCTGGATATTGTAGCATCTGGTAAGAGTAAAAAAAAATAATGAAATTATCCTAAACTAGAAAAACATAACCTGTGACCCACCCAAAGAGGGTGAAATAATAAGGTTGCCACTTCCTTTAAAGTCACAAATAAGGGAAGTCCATAACAGCTAAACTTGTGATTGTGGCTACTTTTCTTTCTCCCAGTTTGAGTAGGAAAAAAAATGTGGAATTACTCGTGGAAAAAAGATAGGAAAGAGAAAGAAGCTTTTCTGTGCTCCCAGACTGACTGAAAACCTATATGGATACATTTGCATTAGTATTATCATAGCAGATTTGCATCAGTGAAAATATGAGGCTAAATCAGACGCCATATGTGCAACTCGACACTCAGTTACTAAAAGAACACTTCTGTAATGAAGATAATGGAATTGTTTTAAAAATTGCTTTCTCCTCTTTATTCTTGTATGCATGTTATTTTAGGCCATCTGCAGGAAGTATTATGAAATCAGAGTCAGTGGGCAACTCTAGCAAGAGAAGAATATGAGTGGTAAAACACTGTATTACTAAAGAAGACTGCTAAATTACTGGGTACTCACCAAGGGCTGTTATGACTCACAATGTCAGACTTGTTTGTTTGTTTTCTGTCATGTAATGAAATTAAACAAAACCTTAAAACCAAGAACTCTGCTAAGTTAATGTCACATAGTGAAAACAAATCTTCACAGACATCGACTTGAGGATGAAAATCTATTATTTCTGTCTAGATAGTTCAGAGTCCCAACAGCAGAAAATCTTCCATGTTGCTGTGGGATTAAGGATCAAGTTTATAGTCACAGTAATATAAGACACATAGCCATGTATTAAGCTTGCTTAAACAGCATCTCAATTATATTTTAAGTATGCTATTTTAAAGTTTATTGTGCTCACGTGGATGTAATAAGACAAGTGAAGCCATAGATCAGAGAATAAGCTATATATTTTGAGATTTTGACTAAGTAGATATGTCCTTACTGGGTTCTGGACTTGCTCTATTAGGAAAACAAAAGATGGAAGCATTAAACTATATTAATCCATCATTCTGCAGACAGTCACTAAAGGGAATTTGTGGAATGATTTGAAAACATCCTGTGACTAGTTGAAGATGCTTTTTCTGAAGATAATGAGAAAATAGGTGTCATGCAGAAACCATGTAAATAGTATAATTACTTAAGTGTTTTACTTAAAGGCCAGTTTAGACATTCTTTAGTTTTTCCAGACCTAAAAATTAAAATAAAATTAATTAAAATTATTAAAATAAAGCTTCATTAAAATGTTAAGAAATATCAAGCAGCATGTACTGAGATTAAGATTAGAAAACATTGGCAAAGCTTTCATTAAAAAATATTAAATATACCTGTGATTATAAGAGTAAGTAAAGACTTATAAGAGTAAGTACTATACTATAAAAAACCCATGAATTTTTAGGGGGATATTATTTGATCTGTGTTTGTGCCACTACTCTCCCTCCCATCCTATTATACCCATTGATCAATCTTTCCTTTCCTTCTATTGATCAATGGCATTCATATGAGTTGGTGGTGAGCTGTACTAGGGAGCTGATCTGGCCAGAAATTAGCCTTTTCTTCCACTGTCCTCCACCTCAACTGATTATCAGTTGCAGTATCATGGCTTAAGATCAATTTAAGCTCTCATGGAACAAACCATCTTTCTTCAAAATTCTACAAAACTGTTTTGAACTAGTGTGTTAATGTGGACACACAGTAGGTTGTACAAAGAATTGTCCAAGATAAAGGTTGAACAGAACAGCATAGTCCTATGACTTCAGTCACTGAGGTGCAGGTGATTGCTCCCACTCATCACCTCCCAGGACATAGTTTTCAGCTTTTCTGTCAGGGCTACTGGTGAGATACTTCGCTGTCTGGGAAAAATTCAAGTGGATGATAATAGCCTTATGGAAATGGTATTCTAGAAAGAGACGTCTGGAAAGCAAACAATGTTACAGCAACATTTATAATCCAAGGCATGTTTCTGATATCCCATTATGGTAAGACAAGCAAACAAACAGAGAAACCCAAAAGAACTGGAAATGTCTGGCTTCTTGAGCTTTCCACAAAATCTTCCTTCTGGAGTAGTTTTTAAATACCCCCTTTCTAGATTTGCACCTCCCTTGGGCTTTTAGAGTAGCCAAAACTGGAGCAAAATGTAGACCTGAATCCAAGCTGTCATTCATGGGTGATGTTTGAAGAAGTCAAGTGACTTTGGAAAGAAGGAATAATGTTGAATTCTTTTAATGGAACTAATGGAACTACTCTTTTTTTTTTTTTTTTTTTTTTCTTTTTTCTTCCCAGTGTATACTGTGTATTGTCAAACTGTGCACTCAGAACTCTGGGGAACTCAGAGGTTGTAGTACTATTATGGGACATGAATAGGGGACAGTACCTTGTAGCACCTTTCAAATTGGAGTTTGCTTTATCAGTCAAAGCCAGCTTTAAGCACAGGAGGCTGCTTAAAGCAGTCAACTATTGGGAGAGAGCAGCTCTGCTCTTATTTTGTTTCCAAGCGTTCGACCTGGAAATTGCAGCTACTGGCTGCAGTGCCATCACTGAGTGTTTGCAACTCTTTATTGTGAGAAATTAGGAAATATAAACTATATACACTGCTACAAAGGATATCCCCACTCCTTCCTTAGCATCATCCACTTTCCTGCCCCATGCTAATAAGAGGAACAGTGGCCCTGAGTATTCAGTATGGTCCCCTGTGTTTACTGCCTTTATCCTCTTCTTTGACACTCTCCTTCCCGCTGGAACTTTCTATTGCTACAGGAGTAACTCAGTCCAAGGCCTTATTTTTTTGGAGGAGGTAAACAGAGAAGACCTGACTTGGGTTTACCATCAGCTGTGATTTGAGATGATCTGTGTGCTGTCTTGTTCTGGAGGACAGAAGTTGTTATCCCCTCTTTTCACTGAACATAGAGATTGCCTCATTTATGCCATTGTGTGCATAAGACATTGAAGATGAGAAAGAAAGGTGGACTTTACCCTCTATCTGTAGGCAGGGTAAGCCTCCTTTTTCCACCATGGACCAAAATGAGAGATTTTGAGAACAGGAGAATGATTATATGAAACTGATTAATATGAAAGTGATTAAAGTAAAAAGAGTCTTTCTTTCATTTGAATAGTCTCCATTGAGGCTCATTTCACTGCCTGGTAGTTACATAAGAGCTGCTAGAGTGTGAATATAATAGTTTTCAGATTGCATTATGTGTTGCTGAACAAGATGAAAACATTTTTTCCACTTACATAGTCTCCTTCAAAATAACTTGCAAAAACCTCTTTTTCCATTTTGATTAATCAGTGGCAGCTAGCAGAAACTCTCATTTGGATAACAAAAAAAAAAAAAATTCGAAATTGCTGAAGGGTGAGTAGTCCCAGACCTTCAAAATACAGACAGAGACAAGAAAAACTTTCAATTCTTATTTTGTAGAGATGCTTACCTGAGTCAGCACAGAGGATGCATTCATTTTGACAGTAACTTATTCATCAATAAAGTGCTTCTGTGTAGCTGCGGTACTTGGACATTTGCCATCAAATATCTGATCAGCATTTGTGGCTGAGCAATATGAATGTGATGTTTCTTTGTCACAGAGTGTCATGCTTCACAAAGGTGTCCTACACAATCCCAGACTCTATGTAGTTGACTCAGAAATTAGGATCTGTGTCAGGGTGGAATGAAGAAGGGAACACACAGTTATATGTCTGGGAGCTGGAGTGATTACTCTTGAAATTGTAGTTTCAGAGGAATAATTCATGTGAGAAGAGAGATGGGATGCTCTTGACTATACATGTAGTTCATATCGACTATACACACAGTTTGTACCAGATGTCACACAGAGTGTCTGGTGATGGCCATATGTAAGCCATCTGAGCTTTAATTTTTTGTTGAAATGTAATTTTTTTTTTCCTGTTAAGAGGCTCTTAGAGTGTTTCCATAGATGGTCAAAACTTAGTTCCAGTCAATTATTCATTAACTTTTTCCTTAATTTCTATTGTATAAATAAAACTGAGGAAGTTTACCTTTCCAAAACAAATAGACATATGAAATACATAAAAATTTTTGTTGTTGTTCAATAAATGAGCACAAAAAATTGTTATTAATATATTAAATAGTGCTGTTGATGGAGAGAAAAAAATGTATTCTTTTCACATACTGACCATTTCATCACCAGATATTGTTCCTTAGTTTGTTTTGTATTATCCCCATTCCACTCTCCCCAGAAATGACAGTATTTTCAGCTCATGAATTACTGAAAAAAAAAAGATTTACAACCTATTTTAGGTACAATCTCATCAGGACATTGTAGGTTTTCTGGTTTACTGTCATCTTTCCAGCATTCATCTGGAAGGCTTTTTGTATAGTAGATGTATTAGAGCAGTTTAAACTCATACACAATAAACTCTGTAAAATAGTATAATGCAGTTAAAATATATCAGGAAATGAAGGATATGATCCTAATGAATGGAATTGTGAGCATGCAATAAGATAAATATATTATTAGAAATACCTGTGGAAAATTTAAAGAAGGCTGCTGTTGTTCTATGAAAAATATGATCTCTAATGATTCACTTTAGTGAATGTATAGAATGTATAATTTATTTACTATAAATAGTAGAATGTATAAGACCAAGTCAGTTGTTGCAATTTTTTTTTTGTCAAGCACAACAGTGCAGATTGAGCTTTTTTTTTTGTTCTATAAAATCTGAGAATTGTATGTGTTTGCCTTACATTCTACTCAGTCTATTAATTTCATTTTACCTAAGTAGAGAAGATCCTTCTTTTATTCACTTTAATATCCAAGTGAAGCAACAAGTCTTGCAGACATCAGAGTTTCAATTCAAATTGGCGTCAAAGACATGTCTTCAAACTTGTTCCCATAGTATTCCCAGAGAATGCAGCTAAGCTGACAAATTCTGGACACTTCCCCAGTTGAGCTAGAAACCCAAACCAGCTTTATGACTAACAGAACAAGTACAGTTTTCTGTATTTCTTTCTGACTATGCTGAATTTGGGCTCATGGAGAAAACTGACCTTTGTGTTAGTAAAGAGACAAGTCGCTGGACAGCAGGAAAGAGGAGAGGCAAAAAACTCCAGAGCAGTTAAATTAAAAAAGTGATAATGTCTGTAATGATTTTAGCTATTCAAGTTCAAAACTTTTCCTCTATTTGTGTATTTCTGTGGGTCTGTATGATTAAGACAGACTTTTTTTAAAAAACAATCAGAAGCAACTTTGGATTTCATTCATGTTAGTTCATGGAATTATTTTAGAGTTTTGTTTTCATCCTTGTGAACCTTCATTGTCACTAAGTCCTATAAATAGGGTAACATTCTGGACCAAACATACTGTATTTGGATTATAGAATTGTTTTCATGTTTCCACTTAGGTCGGGATATCATCTTTAGTTGACCTGATTATGTTAATGTGGTCATTGGGGGAGGGCACTGGAGGGCAAATGTATTTTTGGTTTAACCCTGGTAAGGACAGACTGCCCTCAGCTACAAAGAGTCTCTGTTTATTTAAATAGCTGCAACACTCATCAGTCCTTTTGGTTGCTGATCGAGCTGTGGTTTGATCCAATGATGCTAAAATCTGTGTGTGTTGTTATTCTTGGCAATCTGATGATTTGATATTTTCTATCAGTGTTTGTACTGTTGTGTATACACCCCTGCCTTGCACCAGGGTGTATCCATGTCCTTCTGCTAAATGTTCACCTGTGTTTAAGGAGACAAGGGAACTTGTGGTTCCTTACATGTCATAGATTTTTCCATATCAAATTTCGCTCTGATATGTCCTCTAGCTATCTTCCCATGCTACAGTGGTTGCTGAAACTTGTACTTCCCCTGCCCCAAACTACTTCCCTTCTCTCTTTACACATTTGTTTTTTAGCACCTGGTTTCCTTCTTTAGCGGTTTATAATTTTGTGTTAGTTCAAACTCCATTAGATGTAAAAAAACCAAACCTGTCTACTCTAGTCTTTGCCATTTTTATGGTAGCATGGAGCCACAGTCTCTAGGTGAGCTGACTTTAAACCAGCTGAGTTATTGAAAAATCGCTCACAGTGAGTAACAAAGACGTGGCTCATCTCTGTTGGCTAGAGCACTACAACAGAGCAAGTTTCACAGACTTAAAGGGATAAAGTAATAAGATTAACCAGAATTCTTACTTAAAAGAAAGAGATTCTCTAAATTATCATGGTGGTCTGAATTAATGGTAGGCATGTTCTGGTTTAGCATTCACTGAAGGAGTTCAGTAACACTAAAGCTTCACTCTTTCTGTTGGTAACTAGTGTTTCACCAAACCCCAAAATTTCCGTGAGTAACAAAAAGGAGAAGGAGGGGTGGTAGATTAGCAGATCATGGCAAATATGGAGGGATTTTAATCTTTAATTTAGAAGCTTACCGTTTTGCAGTGACTGTTTTGCCTTCTCTAGGATGACATAATTGCTCAAAAATACACTTAATGATTTACTATGGAATTCTCAACAGCTGTTGTTTCTTCTTATGTTTAATTAAAGTTTGCAATTTAATTAGTCTAAATAAAAGACTCGAAGAACAAAATATTTATATTTTCTGGGGCACAGGGAGCACACAGTTACACAGTGGTATGTTAGGTAGTAATTTACAAGTTTTGTCAAATGTTAACAATACAAAAAATTGGCTCAAGTTCTAAGCTGGCAAATTTTATATTTCTGATTTCATCACATAAAGCAGTTTAATTCCCATCGGTTCATATACTGCTATGATGATACACATGAATCCTTTAGGATATTAAGGAACCAGCTGTAATAAGCTTTCTTAGTGAGGGAAGATAGAGACTGCCTTGCTGACAATAACTTTCACAAGCTAGCACTTGTATATATGTTACTTGTATTACTTATGGTAAAAACATCCATTTCTTAAGATTGATACTACTGATGTCTCAGGAAAAAATTAAATCAACATGCACAACTGTGTTCTGTTAAAGGCATCTCCTCTGAGATGCATGAAATATAATACATTGCTTTTTTTTTCCCTGCTTTCTGTAATATTAAATAAATTGCAAGATTGTAGTTGTGAGTAATTTGAAGAGCATAAAAAGAAAGTTTTAAAATTGCCATTTCTGATTTTATTAGAATGCATTGAAACCTGTGCCAATGACACTAAGACATCTGGTGTCATCCTTTAAATATGTAAATATACTTACAACGGTAAGATTAAACTAGAACATGAAGGCAGCAGCAAAGATTTCACTTAATTAGTGTCCCTACTGCATCTGTGTTCCAGGTGTTTTGGCTTTCCAGTAATGCCTCAGCACACTCAGGCCACCTGTGTCTCACAAGAGCCACCTGTAAGCCTTTAGGCCCAATTCCAAAGAAGCTCTTCCAGAAAACCCCTGAGCAGATGCATCTTAGAATCATAGAATCATAGAGGTTAGAAGACATCTCTGGAGATCATCAAGTCCAACAGCCAGGGCAGGCCACACAGGAACAGATCCACATGGGTCTTGAAAGCCTCCAGAGAAAGAGACTCCACAACCTCTCTGGGCAGCCTGTTCCAGGCTCTGTCACTCTCACAGGGAAGAAGTTTTTCCTCATGTTGA
>JAAGNO010012206.1:0-27592 GCA_033439905.1 Ceryle rudis
GTTCGGCAGCGGAGATGTGCCGGGGGAGGCTGGCGGCGGGCGCCGCGCCGCTGCAAGTGCCACCGTAGAGCTGGGGCGGCAATAGCAACTTCAGTCTGCAAGCACAGCGTGTCACAGTCGTAGCGCGATACGTGTAAGCGTTTCGGCAGTGGGTTTAGAGCAGTAGACCTGACATGTCTCTTAGCTGCGAGTGCTGTTGCTGGTGCTGTTGCTGGCAGAAGCCGCTTGCGTATGTTATTGTGAACGTGTTGGGCAAATTTGTGTAGGTCTGTTTAGTATTAACAAAGCAGTTTGAGTCTTTGAAGAACCTTATTCCATAGTGGAGTGCTGAAATCCTTCTTAGGAGAGGCGCCGTGCACAGAAAAGTGCATGAAACAGTAGCTTGGGTGCTACTGATGTTTTTTCCTAATATTTTTGTGGTGCTTTTTCCTTTTTAAACATAAAGAGCCAATGCGCATTGCCAATAAAATTCCTTTTGTTGAACTGTTCTCCAGCAGTAACTGTGGTGCTTAAGAAATGCTGCGTATGCTTGCGTAACTGGGAGCCTGTTGGTTGCTCTTTTTTGACCATTCAGTATGCAAATACAGATAATTTGCTGTATGTATTCTAGATCAGGTCTGCCTGTGAAGGTTAATTTGGCATTTACAATTTTTCAGAACTTTAGTTTAAAAAACAAAACCACAAATAAAAAGCACCCAAAAAATGTAGGTTCAAGGGAATGTAAATGTGTGAACAACATTCCTGTAGTTCTTACAGTGTGAACTATAAGGGAATGTTGTTCACACATCTCCCCTTACAATCATTTTCTCCAATTTCATCCTGTTATTCTACTTGTGAAACTGCTCAGTGTGAAGACAGGCTTCAATAGGTCTGCTTGGTTGCCTTTCATCTCAGATGCTTTCTGCCAGGTGACTTTTACTGTTTATTACTTTGTGGTGGTGAATAAAAATTGCTCGTGCTATTTTATCATCCTTTTTGACTGTATAATGAATGAGGGGAGAAGTCTGGAGAAAACAGCTGTGGGGCTGGAGAGCCCTGATGGCTTAAAAAGCTAAATATGGACTTGATACTTGAGGCTTCTTGATTTTTATTTCTAGCTTTGAGTATTTTGCTTGGGGTTTGCTTGCTTGTGCTGCACTTTGACGTTCCTCTCTGGGATTCTGTTACGTGGTTGGTAAGTAGTACGTGATACCCAGTCTTTGGGGAAATCATTAAGATGATTGTGCAAATGCTGCTTTAAAGGTATAAAAATGCTTCCTGCATACTTAAATGATCTTTGGAGCTATCTCCTAAATGAGCCTGTGACGGTTTGGATAGCTTCTTGAAGTGGTGTACTGTGAATATTTCAGTCGTGTTCCTTGGTGTCATGCTATACCATTATCATGTAACTGCCGGCTTTCCTATGCAATCTTCTTTGTGGTGAACAAACACCAATGACCAGAAACAAACCAGTCCATTGAAGGAAAGGTTTTATGGAATTCCTTTCTTTAACTTTCAGTTAGGAATGCTGAAAGACGTTATACGCAAGGGCTTCTTTCTTGGGCTGTTGGACAAGCTTACTATAGAACTTCCTCTCAAAAAATATTGTCTCCAGTTTTCTAAGTGTATATTGTTTTGAAAATGATTCTTAAGAATTGTCAGCATCTGCTGCCTTTCCAGTATTGATTTTTATAGAGGGAAAGTGAGGGTGCAAGAAGAGGCACAGAAGATACTGACATGGTTGACGTTTGCTTAAGTCTTAGCAGCATTTTCACTTCCCCTTTTACAGTCATGAGTGGAGAAGACAGTGACAGAGGATAACAACAGTTCAGGATGTTTTTCATTCAGCTTTTCTACCTTGCCGCTGTTAAAATGAATTTCCTCTGTAGATTTATACTGCAAGCTTTGGGTGTAGTATTCAGACTGTGGTTGTGCATCTGAAAGCATCTCTGAGCTGTGAGAATCTTCCTGTTTCTGGAGTCTGTATTTTGGAGTCCACTGCATAAAGCCTGCTGGGGAGGTATCACAGCCCAAGAGACTAAGGAATTGAGTAGACTTGGGCAGGAAAAGAAAGCTGTAGAAGCAAGGTAGGAGGATGTTAGGGTGAACTGTAAAAAGAGTGTGTGGTAAAAGAAAACTTTCCAACAGTCTCTAGCATTCCTCCCCTCGCCTCTCTTGCTCCTGCTTTCCAGCCCAGACAGGAGGGCACAGTGTTTTCAGAAGGATGCCTATGGATCCTGGTGGCCTGCTGACACAGAGAGAAACGTGGTCTTCCTCCCAGCAAACTTCTCCAGAAGCGTTGAGGTCAAATACTGTAATGGACACTGGGGCAGGTGCAGGAACAAAATGTACTCCACAAAAATCTAAGCAGTACCACTATACTTTTTTTCCTGGGATGAGATCTGGTTATCAGAATCTGAGCCAGAAGCTCTAGAGATGGAAACAGAGGACAAGCTAATTGCTGCAAAATGCTTTATATATGATGTGGGGTTTGGGTTTTTTTTTTTTGAGATGGATAATGCCAGAGTTGCTGTCCAGTCAGTTTAGCCTTGGAAAAAGCTGCCTGGTTGAAGGTGAGGAGGGAGGTGGTCAGCAGTCAACACTTTCAGCCTCCGAAGTGAAAGTCTGAGCTCCGGAGCTTATGCTGATTATTATGACTGGGTGGTAATGGATCATCTTTTTACCTCTGGCAGGGAGTGCTTTAAAAAGCAACAAACCCCCAACTGTTCTAACATAAAATACAAATGAATGACTTGCTTCTTGACTAACCTAAAAATCCTCAGTGTTTTTGGATGAACTTGAGGAAAAAGATCTTGACCTGCTGCGTGTAGGGGGAGAGGAGGAGGAGGAAGAGAGAATTTAGTGTGTGCAGAGGAAGGAAACAAAGCAGTCATTTTTGCCTTGCTAACATCATCTTGTGGCTGACTCATAGGCCTGACTTTTCAGGGAGTGAAATTCAGTTACATGCATTTCTGGTTAGCTGCACTTTCTCATTCTGAAGCTTGTAGATCCTAAGTCTGTCCTGGTTTTTGGGTTTTTTTTTAAGTTACATGTACATTTTTCTAGGAATTTGTTTTAGTTTGTCATTTGAAGCTATCACTGCTAAAGGCCTTCTCTACATTTGGAGTCATCCTCAGCTTAGGCCTGTGTTGTGTGTGTGAGGGGGGTTGTGTTTGTTTTGGGTGGTTTTGATTTGTGCTGGGGTATTTTTATTAGGATTTGGCTTTGATTTTTCTCAGGTCATAGGGGGTAAAAGCACCACGGTTTTTCAAAGCTTTGCTTAAATGCTGACAGGGGATTGCTGATGGCTTTGTGATTTTTAAACGCTGTCTATTTAGTTACTGTTAACAACAGACCATTAAGGACTTGTAATAATCCTTCAGGTTGACAGAGATGCTCCAGAGCACTTCCTCATGCAGAGGATGGGGTTTATTTGCAAGCTGCTAGAAGGGCAGTAACTTCTCTGTCGTACTTGTCCCTAAGAGCTTTGTATGTAACTTTAGGCACAGAAGGGAGTTGCTTGCTCGTGGAGTAGATCGGTTTGCCGAGACACTGTTTCTGACTGCTCCTCTGTTGATTTCCTGACATACAAAGCCCTGCTCTTGCCGCAGTAGCATGCTCCAGGTATTGCTACCAGGGGGGAAAAAAAAAGGTAGTACAGAAAGTCACAGGAGAGATTAATGCCAGCTCTTTCTGGTCTTTATGGCCTTTGGCATCTTTGAATTTGCCGAAAGAAGTTACTGCAAAAGAAGTCTGCAGGCTGAATCTGTTCAGGAGGAAGACTTTCTGATTTTCGGTGCTATGAAAGTACCAACTGAATGATTTCTTTTTCTTTATTTTTAAGCAATTTTCAAATGACCTCCACTTGCATTTGTGGGACTTAGTTTCTTTTAACATCCAGATCGAGTTAGCATGGGTAGATTCTTTTCTTCTTGTTGTGGTTCTTCCTTAAATCAAGGTTGATCTTAGTTTTGATCTTAGTCAACTTTAATCCTGGATTGTGTTTGTTGTTTTTAATGACTATGCACTTCTTTAATCAAAGCTTCCCTTGAAGTAAACTTGAAGTTTCCTTTATTTGTTGCATTTTTTTTTACTTTATTGCTTAAAGGCTTTGATCAAAAATTGGCTACTGTCAGTCTTTATATATAACTGTGAAACATCTTTTACTATCATCTTGTATCCTGTGAAGGAAATAGAGCATTTCAAGCAAATGGGAACATGTGACAAGGAGCAAGATACTGCTACTGTCTATTCACCAAGCCAGAGTTATTCTAATACTTACATTATTCTGTGACTTCTAACAGGGTTTGTGTGGGGTGTCTTGTTCACTTGTTTCATCTAGGTGACTCCAGTGCAGAGAGGTTATTTTTTTGCTGGAAACCCCCAAGAAGAGTGATTTCTTACTGTCTTTTTTTCCAATATGTAGAGTCCCCTATAAATGATGGTTTTGACTGTAAAGTTTAACGATAGCTATCCAGTGGTAGAATTCTTTCAAATATTGTCTTAAAATGCACCGGAGAACTTCTATGTAAATAGTAATTGTAGTCATGAATCTTGTAAGGGTTTTTTGTTGCTTCTGTGGGTAAACAGGAAGGCTTTCTATTATGGGATGATTGTGTTTAAACTTTGCATTTACTGGTCTTAATGCACCACTGGGGATCATAGTTTTATTGAATGCTGTCAGATATTTCTGTTACTGATTTATTGTGGTAGTTCTTAAGGTTCTAAAATTATTTTATTTTTATTTCCTTCCCCTCCTCACCAGACCCTAATTTATTTTGGATTAGGTTTCCCATGGCATGTGAACTAGAAGATAATTTGAAATAGAACATCTCTTTATTTCAAAGTGACAGTTTTTATCAAAATGATTGGAAAACTCAAGCAGAACTTGCTGTTGGCGTGTCTGGTGATCAGTTCGGTGACAGTGTTTTATTTGGGCCAGCATGCTATGGAATGTCACCATCGAATAGAAGAACGCAGCCAGCCTGTGAAGGTGGAAAGCGTGAGAAGCACAGTAAGAACTGATTCCAGCGTGAACGCAAACAAAACCTTTGCCTACAACAAAGACATGCCTTTAATATTTATTGGTGGAGTACCTCGAAGCGGCACCACCTTAATGCGTGCCATGCTCGACGCCCACCCGGATATTCGATGCGGAGAAGAGACAAGGGTAATCCCACGGATTCTAGCAGTTAAGCAGATGTGGGCTAGATCGAGCAAAGAGAAGATCCGACTGGATGAAGCTGGAGTCACGGATGAGGTTCTGGACTCAGCCATGCAAGCGTTTCTATTGGAAATCATTGTGAAACATGGAGAGCCTGCTCCGTATTTGTGTAACAAAGATCCTTTTGCTTTAAAATCCTTAACTTATCTTGCTAGAATTTTCCCCAATGCCAAATTTCTTCTAATGGTACGGGACGGCCGTGCATCTGTGCATTCCATGATATCTAGAAAAGTCACGATAGCTGGATTTGACCTTAACAGCTACAGGGACTGCTTGACCAAGTGGAATCGTGCTATAGAAACTATGTATAACCAGTGTATGGAGGTTGGCTTTGAAAGGTGTATGCTGGTGCATTACGAACAACTCGTGTTGCACCCTGAAAGGTGGATGAGAACTCTCTTAAAGTTTCTTCGCATCCCATGGAACCAAGCCGTGCTGCACCATGAAGAAATGATTGGAAAAGCAGGGGGTGTTTCTCTTTCAAAGTGAGTATGAGCATTCCTTCTTTCCCTGGTATTGTCCTAAGAGGTAAAATAGCACATTTTGCATATGAAAGACCAGTCATAACTTGGTTTCAGTTTTTAAATAGCTAATGATGTCCCGGAAGGGTGATTTATGATGCATGCTATCTGGAAAATAAGAATCATCGTTAATAAACGATTTGAGATCTCGGATTGCTCCCACTAAATGTCCCACTAATGTGTATGGAGCATATGAATGAACTTTAAATTAATGATCAGTATAACTCGAATTTGGATGTCTAGAATCAGCCTGAAGTACCAATATAGCTTTGCTTTTCTTGGCGCCCCGTAATAAAGCTGGACTGGTTTATCTAGGCTGGTGTTACTCATCCTAGCAAGATCACCCGTTTGATTTCAGGAACTTAAATATTGTTGTCAATGCAAGAATGGCCTTTGAGTTCTATTTGCCAAGAACATCCTCTTCCAGGAAACTTAAGAAACTGTTCCAACAAAATAGAAAGCAGAATTGGCGTGCTGTTCTTTTGGCACGCGCTCCTAAAGGGACAAACATTTTGAATAAAACTAACCTTGTTGTAAGCCTGTCTCTCAGTATTCTGTTGTGCCATCTGTGCACCTGATTTAGCTCCTTTCAGAAACTGTCTTGAGTTTCTAAAATACCAATTAAAAAGTCCTATTCCAGCAACAAGACATGCCCAGTTAGGTTTCTTGTTTTGTTTTTGGAATAATCATCACTGGCCAAGTGCTTCTGAGGTTACTTGATTAGTTAAAAAAGGTGGCACATATATCTTTTATTAGATAAAAGAGGCACCTTGCACAGACAGTAGTGTGGGCTGGGTAGAGATGTATCAAACTGTTGAATATAGAGTGATTACTTTTTTTTTTTAAACTACAGTTTGGAGAAATAAAAATGGGGAGATTTTGTTTATTTAATGCTTTGGGAAGTGACTGTGTGGATTTCCTCATATATTGTAAGGGAATATGACTTAAAGCAAATCACAGAATTATTAGTCAGTGGCTACAAAGAGAATTTAAAACTCAGATAATGGGTATATATTTCCAGTCTGGATGTCTCTCATCACCGTTCCCACTGAAGAAACACAGCCACCACCATTGTGTTTGCAGAGCTATCAAGAAGGCATCTCAACCCTTTGTGGGTTGGTTTTTTTTTTTTGGGGGGTATTGTTCGTTAGCAGATTGAAGCCCTCTGATGTCAGCCTGACACTGTACTGTTGTATGGGTCTGTGAGCTCTATCTGCCTGTGAACTTCTCTTTGGTTACCTGGATCATGTTACTGCTTCGCAGTGGCAGCTGAGGGGAGGGTAAACTTGCTTTTACAGATAGAAATAGGTGGTTGCCAAGTTCTGTTAAGTGTCCTGTAAAAATAACTGTGCAGAATGCTATTGCTACCTTACAGCTCCCAGACCTGTGTTTTTAAAAAGTAATGGATCTCTGTTCTATAAAACTCAGTAGCTTTACTCAATTCACACAGTTTCAAGTAATATTTCTTGCTAAATCTGGTGGGATGGGACGTGAGGAGTTGAGAATACTTGTTCATGACTAATTAAGAAATGGTTTGTTGAAAGTAAAGTGGGGCTTTGTATTTATTGTTGAATCAGTCTTCCAGGTTGAAGATAAGGGAGTATAAAAGTGTTCTTGTGATCCCCGATTCAATCTGTTCACAGAATTCTTCATACTCTTATCGTCTCTTGTCCGATGATACGTGGAAGTAATTTGTTTCAGAATCCTCTGGCAACAACAGAAAAAGAATGGGTTAGTCTAATAGTGTTATGTCTGTGCTGGTTTTTATCTAATCAAATACCCTTGAAATAGGTGGTGAGATTTGTTTTTCAGTTGCAAGAGGCCTTTATAATTTGATAATGATTTTGGTGACTCAGTCTTGAGGGCAGCAGAAAAAAGTGAATAGGGAATTCTCTTAGATGTCTGTTTTGTGTATTTATATGCTGCTAACTGAAATTGTGCAGGGGGAGCTTGAGATTCCCCAATTTGATTTCCTCGTAGCAGTTAAACCCTCCTGGCTTTGGCATTTCCAGCTCCTCGCTGCCCCGTCATGTGCTGCAGAGTGCTGTGGGCAGAGATGGCTGCTGCTCTAGGGGGTTCTTGCCCAGGGCAGGGGGGAACTGTCCCAGAAACTAATCTTTGAAAAGATGCTTGATAGTTTTACTGACAGCTTTAGAGTCTGCTCCAGCTTATCAGGTTTTGACAGCTGAACAAAATACACCTTGCGTTAGCTTTCCTTCTATCGAGTTGCATTTGGCTTGTTCTCAGCTGTAGAAAAATTCGTTATGGCCTCGTGTGTGTGTCTGTTATGTTCTGGGTCAGGGTCTAACCAACGTTGTTCTCTTATGGCTAAGAATTTCTCTCTGGCATTATTGTAGAGTGCTCTTTATTTCACAGTGTGTAGCCTGTCGTCTTTTAGCTGAAACGAGAGTGGAGCTGTGGAGTTCCACATCCCATCAGTAGCTTTCTCCCACCTGGCTTTCCAAAGGGTAGTGCTGAAGATCTGTTCAGAGTTAATCTAAGGAAATCCAAACCACTGCTGTCTATTGCAACTCCGTCTTCTCACAGAGCTTTAATTTACCACGTCTGGTACCAAGTGCTTCGGGCTGTTTTATAACAGTGTATTAAAATCGGAACACTCTAATTGTACTCCAGTTTTTACTGGCAGGAGAAGGAGATCCCCAGTACCAAATCTGTATTGAAACGTGGACATGCATTTAAAAGTTACCAAGACATAGGCCTAGCCTCTGCATCATAGGAGGGAGAGTATGAAGATCTAGGTAAATTTATTTCCCCGTTTGCCTGCAAGGATTAGGTAGGGTAGAAAACCTCTGAAGTCAAAGAATGAATTACTATAATAATCTGCAAAGACTGATACGGTGTAAAGACTTAAATGCCCAGGGGAATCAGTCTTAAAGTTCTTCCATTCAATGTTAAGACTTTCAAATCTTTCAGACAGACTCGGCATCCACTTCAGAGGCATGATGCCAGCTCAGGTCAGGTCCGGTGTAAGATACTTTAACTGTTTTAACTGATGGAGGGTTTTTGAAACAAGATCTGACAAGAGGGTTTTTTTTTTGCCTTGAAATATTTGAAAACACTTTGCACGGTATTGCTAGAAGATCTTTATCCTGATATTGTTACCTGGTAACAGAAAGTGAATGTTTGAGAATATATTTTTATCTCCTCTAAAACCAAAATTAATTATGTCAAATGGAATCTGTATCAGATGAATGAGGCTTTAGGTCACTGTAAGGTGTTTTATTTTTTTTAGAGTTAAATTGCACATGCAGGCTTTTTCTCTTCCAGAGGTGAGCTGTTCACCCAGTGGCTTGCAGAATTCTTCATGCAGCGAGCAGATTCTATTTTTCTCTTATTCCAGACTCAGAAATTCTTATGCAATAGTCTGTTAATAGCAAGATTAGATACTAGACAGTCTGTATTTAAGATTCTGACTTCTTCTGTTCCCCTGGCTGCTTGATTTGAGGAAACTGTTGGCTGCCTTGCTCTCTTCCCCTGCATTTACTTAAGTAATCCTCTTTTTTTCTGTTGCTTCTGCAGCCCTAGCTTCACTGTTTTTCTATTTTACTTTGTATTTTTACCCCTTCATTTTGTTTTTTATCCAGTTGCACGGAGAAGCACTGCAAGGGTTTTAAGGATGTGCACCCACAGCATTTGTAGTAGCGGGAAACCTTCCGTGGTTTCAAGTAATTGCCAACGTGGCTGTTGAAGGAATGTGTTATGGCTGCACTACATGCTCTAACTAGGATTGCTCATATAGCTCTGGCACCGGCCTCCTAACTGCAAACAGCTGCAGTGACCACTGAAGCAAAGAAATGTCAACCCTTTTATAGCAATTTGTATTAGGCTGCTTATGAAAATAGCTGTCTAGGCAACATTACTTCAGAATACACTATTTTTAATACATACCGTTCATTTGATTCGAGTACAGATGTAGAAGTATTTGGGGTTAGTCCTGTGTTTCATGCTACCAGCTGCTTTCAAGGCTGAAGCTGGTCTGTGGTTTTGCAGCGGAGCCTGGAAGCACTGACCAGACAGTATTTGCCATGGGCACACGCAATCAGATTTGCCAAGCCTCGGTATGTTTCCTTGTTTTGCTCTGTTTGGGTTTTGGGGTGTTTCTTTTCTCCTGTGCCCAGTCTGTCTTCCCCCATACTGCTCAGATGTTCTTTAAAGAATCTTTGCTATTGTGTTGTACTTTTCTTTCCACCTTAACTGAAATAATTTAAACGGAAGATGAACTGTGGCAGTCTGAATTGGTGGTGCCTTGGAGCAGCTGAATGTGCTTCCTGGCTTATCTCTTGCCAGCTATTAATCGCCAGGAAATGTTTCATGCTGAGCTTATTGTTACCAAAGACTAAAATGGCAGTGGGGTAAAACCTACATGTTTTAAATGTGCTTTTACCTCAGGATGAGGTATCCATATGTGTCCTAACTGATGTATAGCACCATTGTTTTGGGGTTCCAGTAAGCCATTAGCCAAAACCATTACCTGGTTCTCACAGTATCACACATTTTAAGTGGTTGAATCAATCTGTGAATTTGGTGAAGGGATTTTGGGCTTGGCTGGCTCTATCTGAGAGGAAGGGAACTGTACATCTTACACTTTTCAAACACCTAGTGGTAACTTTTTCTTGAGGGTCCCAGCCAGGATGGTTCTGTGGTCTCCTGACTGTTGTGGGTGCTTTGTCCTCTGTCTTGCCACTTTTAGCTGCTGAAACTTGACTAAACAGCTGTTTTCTTGCTAATTTCATGTGAAGTCTTCTAATTAGAAGGATCAAAAAGGCAATGCCCAGACTTTTTTTTTTTCTTTTTTTTTTTTTCCTGCTGTACAGACTTGTGATCTCAGGCCAATAGCCTTCAGGAAGTCTGAAATTCAGTTGCAACTCCCTGGTCCCAAAATCTCATTCTGAGCTCCTGCCTTTGGTTTGAGCTACTGGAAGTGACTGAAGAGAGTAAGGCTGAAAATTCTGGGGTGGTTACAGGTTATTTTTTTGTTTGTCAGGTACTTGCTAATCCACTTCCATTAAGCACCTTCTGCAGCAATCCGTGAAGGTCCTGCTTGCCAAGACGGTTTCCCGTGGGTGACCATTTCCCTGGCTGATTTGCTCTTTGTTGATTATGTTTAATGTACTTAAGTTACTGACCTTCCAGCATTGTATGACTAACTTCCTTCCTGTGTCCTGGAAGAATTTTAGCTATGATGACAAGTAAATAAGAGTAACAAGCTAAACACTCGGTGTTAAGATCGGATAAAGTTAATGACTGGCAGACATGCATGGGTAGTTTGGAATTGCAGGCTGTCCTCTCACAGCACAGTGTGCATCTGAATGGGATGCCTCTTGATATTAATTAATACTTGTCTGATATGCAGCAATTCTTTAGCCTCCTCTTGGACTTGTGAACTTAATTAGATAACTAATCAAACTTGTTCCTCTTGTTGACTGCTGTCGGTCTTGAGAGCAGTTTGACTTCAGTTCAGGCTTCTGGACTCAGAAACTATTGGCGGTATTTGAGGAAATTTCTATTGATTTTTCTGAGAAGATGTTTCCTTATTTTCTGCCCGCTGTATAAATGGTTAGCTGCTTGAGATTTAGTTTGAATCTGTGTTCTCATTCTTTATCTTGTGTAGATGAGGTGCTGGTGGTATACTTTGTACTCAAGTACAACCATTTAGTTTTCTGGGTGGTAGAGCTTTTTGAGATCAACATTCTTTATGATGTAAATAAAGCCTGGGAAAGATGACAGCTGCAAGTGGATGTGACAGCTGTAAGCTTAGCATCAGGTTTGAGGCAGATGTAGCCAGCCAGCAGGAACTGCTGCAACACTGGCATACTTTAGGGTATTAACTTGCCATGCAGATGCAGATATTCCTTTAGGCAACTTGTATATACAGACCTGACTTTTAATTTGCCTTAAAGATAAACCTTGACATCTAAAATGCATGTGCACTCTTTCTGAGTTCAGGAAATGAAAGTTTTAAATTACACCGAGTAAAAACTCAGTTTTAAATTACTTGGTCTGTTCTGAGCCCTGCTGGCCTGTTTCAGAAATAAACACACCGAAGGAGTTGTACCTCTTCTAATCTAAATGAAGCAAGAATGCGGGAAAGCAAGGTGATGCCAGACTTCTTCCCTTGGCAAAAGAAGAACCCCCAACAACCAACAAAAACACACAACAAAACTAGGTTGTAAAAATGTAAATAAACTACTTCAGGACTGTTGGTTAAATAACAAATCAACTGTTTTCTAAATATATGACACCGCTACAAGTATGCACTTGCCTTTAACAACAGTGTAATGACCAAACAATCAGGAAAAGGAATAGTTATGAAAAATATCATTGCAGTCTATATCTTTCTGTCCTTTCTGGAGGTCTCTTACCAAAAAAAAAAAAGTTTAGTCACAGTATGGAGAGGAGTAAATGGCACATGGATTTTAATTTCAAATACAACTCTTCAGGAGCATTTCAAACAATGAAACAGCAAACGTGGGCATATACCGGGGGAAAACAGCTTTATATAGAGGTGTGTGCATCCTTTTTACTTAACAGCTCTTCAACTTCTACTGCTATCTTGATGTAAAGATCTTGTTTCAGTGAAGATCTTGTTTCAGTACATTCTGTGTGAAAGTCTGAACCAGAAAGAACACGCAAATGTCGTGCTCATCATTCTCATTTGAGCCTTCTGTAGTAAAACTTCACTTCTTATCAACTCTGTAGAAATCTGAAATTTTGAGAGGGGAAATAAAAATAACTTACAAAGAAAATAAAAAAAAAAAAAAGCCACCCAAACCAAAGAATCTAAAGGTATTAATGCTAGTGAAGAAGCAAGTAGTGTGGTTGGAATTCAAAATACAACCTTTATTTCTTCCTCCACAGAGTTGAAAGATCTACTGACCAAGTAATCAAGCCAGTCAATGTGGAAGCCCTGTCAAAGTGGGTTGGGAAGATTCCTGCTGATGTTCTGCAAGATATGCCGGTGATTGCACCCATGCTAGCAAAACTGGGCTATGATCCCTACGCCAATCCACCAAATTATGGAAAGCCAGATCAAAAAGTTGTGGAAAACACAAGGAGGGTAAGGCATTATTGTGTGCTTAATTACTGGCCAAATGGATATGAACTATAGAGCAGAAGAGTCTCGTGTTTTATTTCTTTTTTGTGTGTGGGGTGTTTTTTTTTTTTGTCATTCTTTTTAAAGTCTGTTTCTAATACCTTTTGATACTCGGCAATATTTTCCTTGCTGTGAGGGGAAGAAGGAAGAATTCTGTGGGGTGTTGAGCACTGAATGTCTGGCTTCTGCTGTTTGTCTTCAACTTGGTTCATCTTCCTTTACCCCCACCCCAGACTGGAGCTGTGTTCTTTGGTGTATGGAGCTAAACCTCTAGAGAATTGTTCAGATAGCTGGGGAGCTAGTTAGTAGTGGAAAACCAATTTTCTCGCCTGGGCATCAGACTTGATTGATGAGCTCAGCTTTATGTACATGAGGGTTGGCAGCAGCTCTGTCACAAAATTGCACCCCAAATACTTGGTAGACTTTTCAAAGTGACCCTTGAAAAATGGTCCAAGATGACCAAAATGTCAGATTTTCCAATTATTTGCTGTCCTTTGTAGAACAAACAAAAGATGGAGGAAGGTCTGGTGCTAATTAACCTAAACTTAAGGATTTTAGTCTGAATTTAATGTTGGAATTCGAGAAGCTAGGCTATACAGCTGTTTATCCCTGGAGGTATTCATTGAAAATCTCATTACCATTGTTCAAAATAAGAATAATTAACTCTTTTGTTCTTTTGAGAATGTATAATTTATTAAAAGAAGGTGACTTTTGCTGCTGCAGTAAATTACTCATTGGGAAATTGAAATAATTTAAAAGGACTGTCTTCCACTAGCCTTCTGATGTTAAAAAAGTGGTTGGTACGCAGATGGGCTAGATACTAATGAAAAGAAACAAACCACTTTTTGTGAAGTCTCTTAAACATTTTAATGTTATTTTTAGAAGCCCTTCCAGGGAAGCTTTCATTAAACAGTTGATCAATGTATTAAGGGATGGCAGGTTGACTATTATAATAGCGTGGAAAAGGTAACCCACCTTTTCTGGCAGGGTAGTGGTTAGCATTTTATTGCATATTTTATTTTAGCAGAGTCTATGTATTTTTTGTGTACTCTTCACAGAGCCTTGAAAACAAAATCCTCATGTACCTACCCGTACATACAAATTTGGATCCGAGTCAGCGTTTTATGGTATTGTAGTGCAGTAAGTTCAAGCAGGTTATTCCCTTACTGATCCAATTTAAATACATTTTTACCCTATAGTGACCTTTCCTCTACCTGTGCATGGGAAGCTCAGTCTGAGTTGTAAAAATTGTGTGGGTTTCAGTTGCTTACTTTTGGTGGCTGCTTGAAATGTATTTCAGTTCAAAATGCAAGAGAGAAATTTGGGTAATAAACAAAGCCACGGGCATTTATTTATTTATTAATTCCCAATTTAAAAGGCTAAAGTGTATTGAGGCTTTTTCACAGCTTTGCTTTGAAGCACAATTAATTTCACTCATGGTAAAACCAACCATGAAAATGAGTGGAGGTTGCTGTTGCTATAGCTGATCCAAATATTGCAAGCATATGGAACACTTCTTAATATTTTGACTGCTGTTTTAATTTACTAGTTTTATTTACAGCTCAAGATAGCATTTTAATGTTGCTATTTTTTCAAGTACCCAGTATATATTTTCCTAGTCACTTGTTCTTTAACAATGTCACTTTTGCGTATGCGGTTTGTAAAATGAGGGAGTTGTCCTGAATTAAGACTAAAAGCTAAAAAAGCAAGACTATAGGTAGTTAAACTTCAAAAACTTTTGTCATTACCTTTTGTAAATGGAGAAATAGGAGGCTTTCAAAATGTCGTGCAGCCCAAGGAGTGTTTAAAATGAGGGCTCAATCGATGTTGGAGTTCACGTTTGGACAGCTTGAATTCCTCCCCAGTCACTCTGCTTTGTTTCCTCCCAGCTGGTTCCCAGCAAATCCCTGCTCAGACCTTTGAGTCCTCTGTCATTCTCTGACTATGGGAACATTGATGTCCTGACTTCCTACGGTTTCAAGATGTAAAGCTTCACAATTCCCAGACAAGTTTGCTGCTTAGGTTACCCAGTTCTCAGGGCAGCAGGCTCATTATCCTGTTTAGAAGCACCAGGCTTCCTGGTCATCGTGAGTCTTGCCCAGTAAATTGCCCAAATGCTGGCCACTGGGCTTGGCCTTGAACCAAGTTAGTTTTGAAATAACTGATTTTCTTGTTGGTGACCAGTGAGAGCTGACTCACTTCTGAAAACTGTTTTGTTTCCTCCACAGCTTTTCTTTTCTTTTTATTTGGGGATGGGGGACAGATGCTCCAAAACGCTTTGAGGTGTTAGGGAAAAGCTGGGGGGAAACAGGGAAGAAGGAAGGACCTATGATGTGTTAGTTTTGCCCATCAGGGATAGGATGTGCTGCCCTGTGGATTTCCCCTTCTCTTCCAGGAACCTACACTAATTTATTTCTTGCCACTGCAGCGTGGATACAAAGGCATTTATTAAAAAATAAAAGAAAATAATTTTTTTTTGGTCTAGATTTTTCCAGCCTTTAGAAACTGGCGCTTGGCAAGTGAAGTGTGTTATTTTTCACTCTTAGCTGGTGAATTTGTAGATTACTACAGCACTACTTTTGTTCTTGCTCTCCTTTTAAATTTCTTCACCTGGGATAGTCTTTCACAGAGTTTTGTACTGGGTATATTGTTGGAGATGAAGCTGTCTGAATAAAATCTTTCCACAGTTACTCTTCACTACATAAAAAGAACTTATATCTAACTGTTTATTGCTTTACTTTCTATTTGGGAGCTGTTCTATTCTAGTTGTGGTCTCTGAGAACATTAAACTGAACACAGAACTTGAATTTTATTCACTGAAAACAGATAAAGTTTAGACTTCTAAAGCTGAACTGCTCTGTGTTAGTGTAGTAACCCCTTAGAGTGGCTAACTTGAAATAATGTTATGTGACACGTGCTACTGCAATACTGTTGTAGTTTCTTAGCCGTTTAAAACAGCCTGAGCTCGCATTTCAGCTGAAGGAAGGTGCCTTTGTCTGGCAAACAGAAAGAAATAATAATGAGGAAGGACTGATTTTTTTCTTGAATTTTTTATTTTAGGGGATTGGGGGGAGTTTTTCAGGTTCGTGGGAGTTGGGTAATGCTGGCTGAAATTGATTGTGGAAGTTGCAACAGCAGGGTGGAAGCCCAACACCACTGAAATTACTGGCAGGGGATGATTCTGACTCCACCTAAAGATGTAACAACACTGTGTCATCTAGTGCAGAGCTATCAGATGTGTTAAAAACCAAACAAGTCAGCTCTGGTTGTTATGGAGAGTTCTTGTTTTGTATGACTTGAAAACATTTTTATACTGGACATACAAAATCAAACTGGAATGACAATACGAAAAGTGGTCAGGATGCAAAACACGCTCGTGGCTGGAAAGCCTCTGTCGAATGCAGACCGGTCAGTATTGTACGTTTAGAAGTCTGTGTATTGCCCAGTTGTAGAAGACCATTTACAAATTTTCCTAACTTGAAACTGCATGATGTCTTTGTTTTAAAGCGTGCTGAAACGCTGCTTGTAGAACTGCATTTATACTGCACAGCACTGAGCAAGGTCTGTCACTTCTTGGAAAAGACTGCAAATTAGCCCTTGCAAGGAAAATACTGTTCAGTAGTTTCAGAGCTGCTGCTATTAGTCCCAAAGGTAAGAACCAACAGTGTAAGGGTGCCTAAAAAGAGGGTTTGTACTTGAGAAAAAATGAAAATAATGTCTGGTGTGGTGCGAAATATCAGCTTCCCCCAAGCTTTCTAAGCATTAAGTCCTGTTCTTGTTTTCCTTTTTACTCCTTTTCTGTCCCCCTGCCGGTGACTTGCGTATGTACAGGTTACTTTTTTTTTCCTTGTCTTCAGTCTGGAAACAAAATGATGATTCTCACCAGCTAAAGTACAGTGCTGGAATTAGTGTCTATGTGCTTGTAGGTAATGCAAAGGAAACAATACTTTCTGCTAAATTGGGTTGGGTTTGTTGTTTGTTTGGGGTTTTTGGTTTTTTGGTTTGTGTTGGCTTGGGGTTTTTTTATTCCTTTGTCGTCCGAAGCAGGTAACACCAAAATGGTTAGGTTGGTTTTCCATGCTCCTCTATCATAGCACAAAAATAAGATGCAAACTGTGTTTGTACTTACTTTGACATCTTAATTCTGCTTTTGTTTTGGGCAGTAACAGTGTAAAGCTCACTTATCTCTTCTTAAGATGGTCTCCAAGTGCTATGTGGTGTTAGGAGAAGACCTGTCCGACAGGATCTGCACTGGTGGAGTACACACACAGAATAGATTTTTCTTTTATGTTTTCAATAACAAAGCCATTAACTTTTTGTTTCTCTGTTTCATGTTAAGCCTGACCATGTTACTTTTTATGATACTACCCTGTCTTTGCTAAGCAACACAGAGCAGAGAGAATAAGGTCTGAGTAGTGTTGCACAGTTCAGCAGGTCTCTGCCTGTGACCCCCTCAAGAGGCAACCTTTAGTTATTCGGTGACTGCAGAATTGTGCTATCTTGTGGTTTTTCTTGTGAGTGTTGCTGGTCTGTTCATTTTATTATAATGATTTCAAGGGTCCCTTCATTGTAGATACATAACAGGCTACCTCCACCCCCCCGGAGTTCTAACAAATTCTACGTCCTAAACATAAAAAAATATAACCTACTGTAACAAAAGAGGGGTTTTCATCTGCAAATGATGCAGAAAAGACAATAATTAAGCTGTCCGAACCGGTAGTCAGATAAGTGTATGATGAATTACAAAAGCAGAATCACTTCCCATTAGAAGAGTCCGATATGTCCTTATCAATACTGTGGGTTTGTGCAAGAGAGTATGTCAGCAGTTTAACAGCATATGCTGAAAGTGGAGACCAGCTCATAACTGCAAGACCCTGACTTATGCCCAGTAGAAACTGGCTTATTGTTATGTTATGATTGGCCAAGTGGTTTCCTCTCACATCTGTAACACATTACATCAGATTTTCTTTGGCATGTACTTCCCACTAAATGAATTTGTATGCTTGGAATACATAGTCCAGTCACTTCTTTTAACTTCATGGTTAACGTTCCTTGCCCTGGAGAGATAGAGAGACAGGAGTGTACAGAACTCTTTAGAAAGCCGTGCTTTTCATCATGACTGTTCAAATACATATGGCCTCTAATCACATCCGAAAGCTGTTATCTCTCTCTGGTTTATGTTCTGGTGATGGTATTTTCTGCAGTAACACAGAGGAAAAACCAGTTCTATTAACTCGTGTTTCATGCCTGTTGCAAACCATGAGGAAATAAATGCCTCTTGCTGTTGAGAGTCCAGACATCCCTGACAATCATGATTTCAAGACTTTGTATTTGAGGTTTTAAAGACAGAAACATTCTGTGATAAAGGGTGCAAAGTATTTTTATCCTAATGCATAAGAAGGATTACCAGTGCTGTGAAAGCTGTGTAATTGTGGACTGTGCTGTAATGACAGGCTGCTCGAGGCTGTGCATCTCTAGTTACACTGGTTAACTTGTGCATAAAGGCATTTGGCTTCGTGGGCATATTCTCTGATACTTGAAACAAAAATTGGGACTTTCATCTGTCTTGTGACCACCAGTAGCACACAGACTTTCTCAGCGTTTTCTCAATTTAATACCTTTACTGGATGTTTCTTCCAGCGTGTGCATTCCCAACCACATTGTTTTTGACCAGAGGTGCTGATATCTCATTTTTTACTCGTGTGTGGTTTGTTTTTTTAAAACCAACTATGCATACATATGATTAGTAGGCGTACAGAGTCATTAACAAACAAAATCCAAAATTAGGTACGATTGCAAGCTGCCTTTTGGCAGACGTTCATAGACCTGTCTAAAATCTTTCTGCATTGTTCCTACTGGGTAAATATTTACATCTCGGATGTCCCCTTTCTTGGCAGTTCCACCAGACAGGTGAAGAATTGGGTAAGCCTTGTAAACTGCCTTCTGCAGTTTTGATGTCTTGAAAATCTACCAAGCCCAAGCACCCTTAGTTGCAGGGTAGCTTCTAGACAAGAAGACCCATTATCTTTGTGTACTGGAACTGACAAAATACATGTGACTCTTTCTCAACAAGGCTTGAAAGTGAGTGAAAAAGAGGTGCTTTAATCTTCTACAAAGATGAATTATAGGTTACACTTCTGAGTTACACTTCTGTTCTTAAGCTTTCCTTGTGTATTTAGAAGGGTTTTCTTGGACAACTGTATGTGAAATCTGTTCTGATCTCTTTTTGAGAATAATACTCGTTTAACTTGGCTGTAAAAATGTGTATGGTGGTTGGGTGGTTTTTTTTTAATAGAATAGCTTGCACAGTGCCAACACTGAACAACAAACTGACACAGACTTCAGATCTCCCCCCTCCCTGCTTTGGAAATCCATTGGACTTGCAAAATAATTCCCTTAGAAATGGTAAACACCATTTCTGCTCAGTTTTACTGAATTCTTGCTTAGACTGGAAAGCATTCCAATGTCGTGCTTCTGCCTCTCTGCTGCCACTCTCTGAATAATGTGTTTTAGACTTAGAAATTGGTCAGAAAAGAATTTTGAATGTGAAACCTCTTAATTTCTTTGGCTGCAGATGGAGTCATTGTTTTTAAAAATTCTGGATTGCAGTTGATCCCTGTGTTTTGAGTCAAAAGGGACCACTTACTGTTTTTGGAACTACTTTAAACCAGTTTCTCTGCAGTCTCAATCTTGACAAAACCAGCATTCTAAATAATGTCAGTTCTGAACCAATATTAGGCACACTTGTGTGTTAAACCTAATCTTCTCGGGCTTGTCATTGGTTGGATTTGCCTTTGTAAACTGTGGTGTGTAATTTGTGATATTTCATGTGAATATCATCAAATGCCTCTGAAACATTTTCTTATTTTCCCAGGCTATGACATTAGTCTTAATATTGCTGATGGATGAATATCTTTGACTATCCACTATTAGATGCTTATTGGGAATTAACAGGAATGCTGTTCCTACAGCGTTACAATGGTGAAGTTTTTAGAGCAGGCATATATAGAGAGAAAAAAATTACATCAAGTCATGATCGCAGGAGAAGGAAAGGAGGAGGCAGATATGGTTTAGGTCACTCTGGTTCTCAATCAGTCACGATGTACCATCATCATCGGTATTATCTCTTTTAGGAATTCCTGATGACTGCAGTGGTTTGCTAGCAGAGGTGAAGAAGCCTCTGTTTCTTCCAACATCAGCACTCCTCTAATCAAAGATACTGATTTTTCTTGTGAACCTTGCTTAGGTGGTTCTATAGCTTTTTTTTTTTTTGATGTGATAATATTGTTGATTTGTAACTTCCACTTCTCCTTTAGAACACAGCCTGCATTTTAATGGCTTGGTTAAAACCTGAAAGTAGGAAATACTCTCCTTCATTTATAAATATTTATAGTATAGCTAGGCTCCAGTAAGCCACATGCTGAATTTTGACTAGTGTGGCTTTCATTAAGGTTTCCATGGGAATGACAGTCCCCCCTGGCTGAATATAAATGAGCTGTGCCTATCATTTTAAATCAGCCTTTCTAGTTTTTTCTAAAACATGGAATATCTGAAGGAACCGAGTTCTGCCGTGCACGTGTATAATAACTCCTCCTGTCACGCTGAGACTTAGTGAAGCCTTGTTGTTTGGTTATGTTCAGCCTAGTGATAAAGAGCGATGAGAACTGCCAGCTCCTGAGTCCACGCCACATGACTCATATGGTTTAATGCTGCAGGCCTGCTGTGGGGTGAGGTGTCTGCGGACGGGAAACTCGGAGCTGACTCAGCCGCAGCCCTAGGCCCCTGCAGTACCCAGACAAAATGAGTACGGCTTCATGGGCTGGCTCTCTGTTCACGGGAAAGAAGAGATAACAGATATTGGTAATCAGCATCCCTTAACTTCTCGTCTTCAACACAATTGGCAAACCAGGGAGCACAACTCTGATCGGGGCTTTTGAGGAGCCCCGTTTGCATTTTACGGCTTTAGAAAACTTTTCTAAGTAGGTTTGTGGGTTTTGATTTTGATATGATTACAGCTATACAAGCCTACAGAGAACTTGAGACATTAGGGTATTCAGTAGAAAGGATGGTAAAACTCTTCAAGTCTTCTTTTTCTTGGGGGGCGGATGACACCAAACCCAAACAACAGATAATAATACAGAATGCTTCTTTCCCCACTTTGGAATGGATTCCAGTGTAATCTGAGAAGCAAACAGCTTTTAAGAAGTATCCTCTAGATACAAGATGATATGTTGCCAATTTATTTCCTAATTGGTCAGATAGTGGAAACACTTGTTTGGTGTGGCTGTTGATATGTTTGAGGATATTTATTCCTTGTTCTTTCTCCAAACAGTGTCATTTCAGAGTTAGTATTCTTATTCCCGTTAACCTGAAAACTACACCACCTAGACCTGTAAAATAAAGGGGTGGATGAGTGTAAAATAGGGTAGAAGGATGTGCTCCTGGAGCATATTTAATCAACCTGTTAAAAGTCTTTTTCTAAAAGCATAGTGAATGGATTACACAGGGCTTAATAATTTGAGCAAGCTTGAAATGTAATATGAGTTAATATTTTTACTGTTTTAATGCAAATGAGGTTGTGAGTACGGAGCAAGCCTGGGACTGAGTATACAGCTGTAGAGCTACTTTGGATGAGGAAGCCTTGTGACTAAAACTGGCTTGTAGATACACATTGTGCTCCTTTTAGGTGGATCTGTTTTAGCATTACTGGATGCTAATAACACAGAAGAATCTCTCCCCAGCCCTCAAGATTTTAGCATTGACTACTGTTTGAAATGTAACTGCTGAGTATAATACTGGTGTTGTTTTTTTCCAGGTCTATAAAGGTGAATTTCAGCTTCCTGATTTTCTTAAAGAAGTGCCACAGGTACAGTATTGGATTAGTTTCCTTTTTGCGGGTGTAGTGGCAAGTTAGTAGGCAGACAGTCTTTATAAATCACTTCTTCATAAATTTGATTTTCTGTTTGATTCTAAGAGAATAGGTGAGTAGAGATTACAAGAGAATAGCTTGTCCATGAGACTGAATCTCCAGTGCTCTTTCACTCAGCAGTCCCAAGCCTCTTTTTCGAGTGTGTTTGTAATTCCAGTATCAAGTCTGGTGCTTATAAACCTGAGCTGACTGAATATTGCTGTGAAATTCAAGGAAGGTTTGACTCTGGTTTATGTAGACCAAACCACAAAGTTCGTTATATGTAGAGAAGCTTTATCTTGTGTTGCCTTGCATGGAAAGGTTTAAAGGAAGTAGGGTACAGAGAACAGAGTAATGGGAGGTTTTTCAAAAGGACTGCTGCCGTGTCAGAGAAAACAAACAGTTCAGCCATGGATAGTGATGGTGTCTTGATTTAATAATCAAGTGAGCTACTGAACTTCAGATTTTACTGAAAATTCATATTCTGGTACCCTTCAAATGCTGTTAATTGTCATCAGCTACCAAAGGCAACTAACCTCTTCAGTAGTGTTGGAAGAAGCAAAATCCTTATCCCGGAGGTCTCTTGAACTGTGGGATTTCTTGATACCTTCCCCTAGCTCTGTGGATGTGTGGGAGGCACGCTTCCAGCTGTGGGCCCCTTCCTCATGTGGGCGTGATGGACGGGCTTGGGGCTGTATCCACTTGCCCACGTATGGACGTAGGTGCTCAGTTTGCTAGATGACATCCATCCCTTGCTGTAGGGCAGCTCTTCAGTGTCTCCTGAAGGTACCAGAGCAGACAAGATGGGCTTGTTCCACCTGTGGAGAGTGCTCCATTTCAGTAGCTTCTCTGTGTGTGGTTTGGTTGGTTTTGTTTGTTTTTTTTCTCTCCGATGTTGTAGTGAAATTAATTCTCCCTCCCATAGCCTTGCAGATTCAAGATCTGCTAATCTAGCCATGAAAAGTCAGAGAGGATAATCTATACAAGGAGCAAATAATTTAATTCACCTTTGTAGGAGAAATACCAAAAAAAAAAACCTTTTATTGTTTTAAGTGGAATATTTTATATGAAATAAATAGAACTTGTAGCAGTTGGGTTTGTTTTCTTGGATAAGAGCTGCTCCACTAGGCTCATGAACATATCAATTGTAGTCTGTATAATTGATGGTAAATGTCTAAATACCATCTAAAGTGTTCTGACAGGAAAAAAAAGTGCTTAGAAAAACCAGGAAGTAGCTCATCACTATTACTGTCTTTCGGTGTGTTCAAGTAAAGCTAAGTAGAGAAATAGTTAGGTTGGTTGGTTTGTTTGAATTCCTCTTGCATACGTAGGAGTACAGTGTTGCAGAATATGGAGAAAAAGCATTTTTTAGGGCCACTGCCTCCAGAATTGTGGATATCTGCTTGCATAACTTTATATTTCTACTCAATTTCCTATCCTTAATGATACATATGGTACAGAAGCTTTTTTAGAATGTAAGTAGCCTATCAAAAGTCATGTTACTTACAATGGCATTGCTTTTAAAAAGAAAAAAATAAACATGCAAAACCAACGGGCACAAACTTTCTTGACTTTGGATCCCCAGCATTAGGAAAGGACTCATTGATTACAACTCTTGTTAGAGGAAGAGATTGAAGAATACACAGCAGCATCTACCACATGCAAACAAAGCGTGTTGACTTATTCCATTAATTCAAATGCAAAATCAATTGATTAAAAAGGAAAATTGGTTTCTTTTGTTCCAGCCAAAGAAGACAGTAGAAAGGAAGTCTGGCGGCAAGATAAAATGAACATGGATCAGTAAAGTCAAATAGCCGTAGTGTCTGTTTCATGTTTGCAGAATATAACTTTTTGCTGTGGACACCAAATCTTTCTGATAATTCTTTGTGTGATCTCTGATGTGGGCTTCGCTCGTTTACTGGATGTTTGCCTGCTCTCACCCTTCCAACAGTTAGTGCTCATGCTTTGCAAGTTGTGCTCAGCTCCTAGAAAACCATTCAGAACTGGCACCACGCAGCTAAGTGTGCTGTTGCTCACAGCCTTGTTCGCTCTCAACTGCTGACCAACACGTCTGTCCAGCTTAAAGGCGAGACACTAGTTAAATGTGTGCTGCTTAAAAGTTACCGTCAGCAAACTGTATCGGGAAAGTGTGCTGTAGTGATTTCTAATGCTTTTCAAATGCAACTGTTGTGGTTATTTCAAGGTTATCTCCTTGTGTCAGAACAGGAGGAGATAAAATCCTGCTGATAAGGATTTCTGGAAAATGTGGGAAGATGAGCTATCTGGAAAATACAGCACGCTGTGTATGGATAGCGTGCTAGCAGAATAAATGGTCATTGATCTGCCTTTGGTATACGGTAGTTAAATTACACTGTTTCTGTAGTCCAGTTATCTTGTGATACGTCACAAGAACCTGCTCCACTATCACTAGTAACTGTCCTCTTTCAAACCGTAGGATGATAGGGAGGTTTCAAAAGGAAAATTTCAGGAGGATTTATACAGTTAGCTTGGTATGATTACAGTATTTACCAAACTCAGGGCAAACTTAACCAAAGTAAAGAAAGATCATCTGAAAAACAAAAACAAGCTTTGTGAAATAGTATGAGAATATTGCTTAAACAGTAAAAACCAACACTGATGCCCATAGTGTTCTCTAGTATTACACTAAAGATAAAAGTAACATAATGTAACTGGTTAGATGTTTTTGAGAACAAACATTGGTGCTGATAGTGGTATCTCTTCTTCTAATGTCAAATAGCTAATTTCATTTTAATTATCTACTTGACAGACTGAACCTATGGAATAGAAGATACAACGGCTGTTTCTTGCACAGAAGGTAATAAGAGTGTGCAGTCCTGCTCAGCTGCTCTTCTTGGTTTAGTTGAGGTGACTTGTTTTACAAAAAAAAAAACCTTAGGTAACTACATGTGAAATTCTGGGTAAAAAAACAACCCACAAAGGTATGGATCTTGATTCAGAATCTATAAAAATCCTGTTGAGGTAAGTCAGTCCCAGTGGAGAGAGCTACAAAAGTGTAGCTTTCATGTGGTTTAAGAATCACTGTGCAGTTTTACATCGTGATTTGCTGTGTTACTGGCTTGCCAGAGCTATTTTAGAGCTTGGTATTGAAAGGAGAACACAAACTCCACCACTGCTGGTCCAAGCATTCTACAGCAGAGTTTCTTGCATTCATTGTGTGTCTTTCAGTAGTGGCAGACTTGGCACAACAATGTCAGGTCCCCATTTGAACAACGTAACAAAACTTTGAGTCATCGTCTTTGTCCTTCATTTTTAAATCAGTTGCCCTTTCCAGATAGTGGGAACTGCTAAAGATGAGCTGCTTTGTACAGTTCACTTTTAGTATGTCCCATAGGCAGTATTGTCAATAAACCGCATTGTAGTTGTTGTTAATTCAACAGCAAGACTGTGCAGGGAACTCTGTAAAGTCCAGAGTAGTTAACAAATGAACTGTGCAAGGCTTATTGCATTAATTAACCCACGATATTCACTTGTCAGCCACGTTATCAAATGTTCTAGCTTGACAACAGAAGATGGCAAAATGCATCCAGTTTAAATAGACCCAGAGCAACATGCCACCCAGCTATATCCAGCGTCAGTATTTATTATGTGGCCATAAATAGAGCACTCTCTGTGACCATAGGGCCAAAAGCATCGTACCAATTAGAAGTAATGGCTGTAGAAGTCTTCTAACGATTAATTGCAGGCTTTCATTCTGAAATCGATAGCGAAACCCTAATCTTTTCATGTAGTCAGTGCTAAAATGGCTAAAACATCTACTCATTTTGCCACTTAGCTCTTTTTGAAAGCTGTTGTTTAAAACTACAGCATGTCATCTGTCTAAAGCTGCTGTCCAGTTTTGGGGAAACCAGATTGAGTGTCCCAGCAGCGACTGCCACTGGTGCATCGTAACTGAGCATGTAAATCAGCCCCCTCTCGTCCCTGGTTTGAATGCGAGTGGAAATTTGGATACAGGTTTTTTACATTTAAATATGCTCCAAGAAGTAACTCTAATGCTAGATGATGGAAAGGGCAGCGGCATTCCTTACGGAGAAGTTTTTAGTGGCTGTGGTTAGTCCTGACAGTGACTTTTCACTTACTGAGGTAACCGTGGTTCCTTTTAATTAGGCATTATTTGTAATTAAAAAGGGTAGAATCTGAATATTACACTGAAATCTCAAACGTAACTTTCTTTTTCTTTTTTCTTTAGAAAAAAAAGAGACTGCCTTTTCAGTGGAAGTGATCTTTCCTGGACTGTCCCACTGAGATCAGTGAGGTTACTGCTCATCGCCTGCCTTTTTTTTTTTTCCATAATTTTCTCCCCCGTTCCTTTCATACTGATTTTGTTCAATCTGTTGCTGTCGTGAGCGCGTGTAAACCTGTTTAAAAACAAACAAAAAAATCCCCGATGATAATGTAGAACTGTATTACATACGCACAACTAGGGTTTTTTTGAGGTTTTAAAAAAATACAAAGCAATGCCTGGCTCCAGAATTGCTCTTCTGTCTTAATTACAAAATTCCATCTTCGGAGGTTGGTTGGTTTGTTTTGTGGTTTGTTTCTTGGGTTTGTTTGGTTTTATTTTTGGTGATTTTTTTTTTTTTTTTCCTCCCTGTAGCCATTTGGTTTTAAATGTATGAAGCTGTCAAAAGAGTGGTCTGTGCTTGTCCTAGAAGATTTTTTTTTTCTCTGGTGGAACAGTTGTTTGTTTTATTCACATGTGGACGTTGTTAAATATCTTTTATTTAAAAAAGTTGATAAATTACATGTACGATTACAATTCAACGATCTTTTGTATTTTATTTTTCAAAATAAATGCTTTAAATGTGATTTTTTTTTAATTATTTTTCTTATTGATGTGCTTGCTTCAGAGTTAAGGTTTTAAATAATTCAAGGTATTGATGTATTACTCGGATGGAAGGTATGATCTAATGTCCTGGGTTTGGATCTCGGAGCGTTACAGTTGAAAGCATTTTGTTTGCTTTTAATAGCCGGGTGATGAGGAAAAAGTAAAATAGTGTGTCCTACTGAGAGGTATAAAAAGAATAACATGAGATTTGTTTACTGCAGGGGGAAATAGGTAATTGTTAGCCTATTGAATTTGTTCCTCAAAAGCAGTTGTGTTGAGAAAGGTGCTGCAGATGTGGAACCACTTCTCAAAACCCCACAGGGAAACTTACATCCTACAGCGGCGAGCATCTGTCAGTCAACGTGGAACACGATTACTCAAGTAAGGGTTTGGGGGTTTGGGGTTTTTTTGGGGGGTGTGGTGGTTTGTGTTCTATCTTCTGCTCCCCTTGGGGGTTCTTGGCACACACTAAAAGGGGTCCCCACCGATTTTAGGAGTTTTTTCCAAAATGCTTCTGTTTCCACAAATTTAATGGTTGGATGCGCTGATCTTCAAGGTCTCTTCCAACCCCAACGCTTCTGTGTTTCTATAAATTCTTCCTCTTGGGTTGAAACAGTTTTGGTTTTCCTCTGTTTCTGTTACTGCAACTCCCGTTTGAGATCGTTAACGTGTGTTTGTAAAGCCAACAGCCGATGAACCAACTGCCTTCGGGAAGTAACTGACAGCTCGGTCCAGAGTTAGCAAATCCTTAGCGAACACGCTTGGCTTTGCAAAAGTAAACCCGGAGCATCCCCTGGTGCCAACCTGGGGAACTGCGGCCCCTCGCTTTCTCCCGGGAACACGCCACCAGCTGCCGCTGTCACCCTGGAGCCGGGGCTGCCGGGCCCGGCCCCCGGCCCCGCCTGCTGCCGCTGGGAGGGAGATCGAGGCACCGGCACAAGCGTTCCCCGGACGGCAGGGTAATGAAGAGATGAGTTAC